>ML300150.1:0-137996 GCA_005239495.1 Nicotiana undulata
GCGGTACTATGGGCATACAGGACTACATCAAAAACAGCTACGGGAGAAAGTCCGTTCGCACTTTTCTATGGCTCTGAAGCATTAATAACTATGGAAATCGGCGAACCAAGTCTTAGAGTAACAACAGCTAAGGAACAAACGAATGATGTCGAACTTCAAACTAATCTAGACCTACTCGAATCACGAAGAGATGCGGCTTTAATACGGATGGCAGCTCAAAAACAATCATAGAACGATACTACAATCGCAAAACTAACCTCAGGTATTTCAAAATTGGGGACTTTGTACTTAAAAAAGTCGTCCAATCAACAAAGGAAGCAGGAACTGGTAAACTAAATCCTAATTGGGAAGGTCCCTATAAGATCCGAGGAATAGCAGGAAAAGGTGCGTACGAGTTAGAAGCCATGGACGGCAGGATTTTACCAATAAATTGAAACGCCATTCACCTGAAGAAATACTACTTCTGAGCAAAAGAAGTACCCACGGTCAGGTATCACATGTTAAAAATTTATCTTCAAATATCTAAAGTTTTACTAACTTTTTTAGATGATAGGCAAAAAGCTAGCCCATCACCAGATGATGACATTAAACCTGCAAAGACGCGCGAAAAAACATAATTCCCGGTCTAGGGTTACATTTTCTGATGGATATTTTAAAGTGTTAAGCAGTCATCATCTAAAAAGAGATATACCTTCGAGTCCGGAATATTTCCTTTTTTCAGGGAAATGACCACAAGGAAGGATTAATCAAGTGCTTCAGATCTCATTATGCTCAAGCGCTTGGGGGACTATATAATAAGGAAGGCCAAAAAGAAGCAAAGACTACCAAAAGTCAGAATGCTCAAGCCTAAAAAAACATTCGCCCAACAAGTCAAGTGACACGAGCAAAAGAACTGAAAACTCCGGCACAAGAATTGCGAAAGCCTACTATGAAAACCCTCGAACCATGTTCGGGTTAGAAAACAAAATGATAGCTACGAAGAAGAAATGTACATCCCTTATACAAAAAACTGTTATATTTAAAAACAGTTAGGGACAGAAGATCATCATCATTGTACTTAGCCAAAACTGTTATAATCAAAACAGTTACGAAATCTTTGTACTCAAGTAGAAAACTGTTATTCAAAACAGTTACGGATGAAAGATCAAAACCCTTGTATATATTCTCAAAACTGTTATCAAATAAAACAGTTACGCATTACAATACATTTCTCTCGTACTTACAACTGTTGCAAATAAAACAGTCACGGGAAAAATCCAGTACTTACGAAAACTGTTACTAATGAAAAACAGTTACTTTCTTGTATTAACTCGAAAAAACTGTTATCTACTAAAAACAGTTATGAAATACAAGTGATTACCAAATCTGTTAAAACAAAACAGTTGCAACATGAGTTTTAGATGACAAACATAATACATAAAAAAATGTTGTGAAAGTTCAAATAAAAACCTCTCACAAAAACATTCTTAAACATGTGAAAAATCCCTATCACTCTATTGCATTATCAATGAAGTTGAGACGTCTTCTTCATTAAAACATTAAAAGGGCCCTAATTCGTAGACAAAGCCTCCTATAATCAGAGGCTAAAAAACCCATCATAAAAGGGTTCAAAGTAAAACACGCATCTTTATGCAAAAGAAAGCTAAGAGGTGCGAACAAAAACCTTGCAAAAAGCAAAAGACTTGAGTAAAAGAGTTAAGGCTCGGAATTCATAAAAGTCTCAAAAAGAAAGCAGTCATTGATATAAAAGCGGCTTAAAAAACTAAGTACTTAGCCGCATAATATGTACATTCTTTTAAATGCCCCTAAGTTGTCATTTGGGGACTTTAGAAACTTCAAACTTACTCCTGATGGAGCTGAGAGCAATTACACCAATCCAATATATATAAAAAACAGAGAAATGACTAGAGTTTTCATTCTTGAGGAGAAGGAGGAGAGCTGCTTTCTTCTTCCGGAGAGTTGTATGCTGCTTCATCAACAGGAGAAAGGTTAATACCTTGCTGAGTCTTATCTATGGCTTCTTTAGATTTTGCAATCTCAGCATCAAGATCGAAGCCTGCTTGACTCATCTCCATCAGTGTGTCATGACGAGCATTCATATATGCCCAACTCACTTCAACAGCTGTTGACTCTTCAAGCTCATTGTAATCTCTCGACCACACCTGAAGTTCAGTCTTCAAGTTGTCATTTTCAGCTTCAGCAGCTTCGAGGGCAACCTTCAAAGGTGCGACTGACTCTTCCAGATTCTGGGTCTTCGCCAAAGCTTCACGAAGGTCTTCTTGGACTTGAGAAAGATTACGCACAAGTTCTCCAGAGTATTCTTCTTTTTGTCCCAGCAAGTCCTTCAAATACCGGACCTCTTCCGTGGCTTTTGACAGTTGCTCAGCAAAAGAAGATTCAAGAACATCTTTATCCTTGCTAGCTTGGCTGGAAGAAGCCTTCTCCACCGCTAACTCTCCTTTGACAACTTTCAGCTGCTCCTTTAAGGTATCTCTCTCCTCTTCCAAAGTTTCCATCTCTATTTGAAGACTTTCATACTGCGCTTTAAAATCATCCAGCCCACGCAGCACTTGCAACTCTTTTTCATAACTAGAGATTCTTTTCATAAGCTCCAAACCAATAAGGTGCGTCTGCAAAAACAGTAAAACAATTAAAAATGTTAAACTGTTAATTGAAGCAACATATGTGTAAAAGATTAAGTATCTACCTTCAAGGAATTATGCACCACCTCATTAGCCCAAGTGAGAGATGCGTGGCTGTCAAGTTTAGCTCTTTCCTCAGGGCCAATTAAGGGCTTGAGCCACATTTCCGGCTCACCGGTGCTAATTTTCTTAAAGAGGCTGCCACCAGCTGGAACCTCAATCAAGACCCTTCTCATCCCCCTGCTGGAAGACCCTTCTTCTATAATAGAAGGCATGGAAGCAGGGACTGAAGGGGCAGCAGAAGAGACAGAAGGGTCGGGAGCCAAAAGAGTCACGGGCACTTCAGTAGAGACGGAAAGAGGAGAAACTGAAGAGGTAATAGGAATTGAAGAAGAGACAACGGCAGCAACTTGGGGAGCAGAGATATCAGCAAAATGCGGGTAGATGGTAGCTAGAGGAACATCATCAGGGTCCATTTCAAACCCTTCCTGAAATAAACGCTCAGCGGGATCTCGAGATGGAGATTGAGATAGATCTCGAGAAGAAGAAGACCTGATGGACAACACGGAGGAAAGAGGCGCTGGAGTAGACTCGTCGTCCAAATTTACCCGCCTTCTTCTCACCCGGTGCACTAAAGCACCCTTTTCTTCACCCTCATCTTCCCCTCAAGAGCGGGAATCCAGGGCTTTCCTTTTCGAAGCACTCGTCAGAATACTCTGAGCACGGGACAAATACATCCTTGGAAGTGAGGAAGATACTCCACGGGTAGAAAACCCTATAAGAAAAAGGAAAAGAGTTAATAAAAAAAACTCAGGCAAAGAAAAAAGTGAGAAAAACTCTACTTACCATAGGTCTTAACAATTCACTTGTACTTTGCCGAAAAGTACTTCCAAGATCTTTCCTCGGCAGGAGCAGCAGTCAACATTCTTTCTACCCAACCACGGATATCGGAGACATTCTCGACAACACTCATAGTTGCTGTGAATAAGAGGAAAACAGGTACGGTGTTATAAACACCACGTAAATTTTATTACAAGTAAAACAGGTGCGAATCAAAGTACTTACGTGCACGATACCACTTCTCAGCAAAGGGAATATTATTCTCACCCACTAAAACAGCAGTGGGAACAGCCACGTACCTAAGGTACCAACCTCTGTCTTTATCATCACCAGGGGTTACTAGAACCCTCTTGCTCCGGGCAACTAAAGTAAAAACCCCTTGGCGAAATAAAGCGAGAGATTATAAATGCAGCAGATGATGAAGTGTAAAAGGAACAGAAACCTTTGAAGCCAGGACTCTCAAACAGGCAACAACACGCCATATTAGGGGACCAACTTGTCCTAAGAAAATATTAAAAAAGCGACAAAACTCTATGATCACAGGATCAACAGGAGGCTGAAATCCTAACGTGAAAGGATAAGTGAAGACGTAAGAAAAACCCGTTTTAAAGGATGTAATCCTTTGAGTACTACTTGGCACAAGGACAGGAACATTAGACTCCCAAAAACACTCCCTACGAACAACAGGAATATGACCAACAGTAATGATAGTAGCGTATTTCTCAATACTATCCAGAGAATGAGCTTGTTCGGTAATGGGAGAATTTACTTCTGGAAAGGTTATCTCAGAAGGGATGATTTCATCAACTCTAGGTTCATGAAATTCATCCCTACTCCTAGAAATAGAATGAGAAGATCTACCTCTCGGAGAAAACAACGCCCTAGCAGGAGAAGGAGAAGAAGAACCTCTAACGGAGGTACGTCCTAGGCTCCTTAATCGGCCACCTCTTCGACTCCTCGTCGGAGCAGAAGAAGAAGCCAGAGCCTCAACATCAATAACCTTTTCAGGTTGGCCTAAGGAAGACATATTTATAAAGTCCAGGAAGAAATTCTTTCACAAAGAGAAGATTGAGCTGTAGAAGTTTTTTCGTGCTAAGGAAGAAAGGAAGAAGACTATTTATACTTAATGGCAACCGTCAAAGCTTGGAAAGGTAATGATGGAAAGTCATAATCAAAAGTTTCACTTCGGGACTGATGCAGCCGCAAAAAAACCCTAAAAGGCACCGGGTCATTTCAGAACCAATCAGAAATGAACACGTGGAAGAAGCATTAAATGGAAGTATTGTGCGATGCATGCGTCCATAAAAGAATATAAACTTTCGAGGTAAAGCGGCGGCAAAATATTCCCTCCATAAATGAACATCCACTTACCAAGTATTATACGCTCAATACATGGCAAGTGGGGGGACTATCTGTATTGGTAAAAAATATATAACCTTACACGTGTACAGATTTTGGATGACTCAGCCAGCCAGGTGGACCAATCAAAATATCACACGCGGACGCGGGATAAAGAGATACGGTCGATACAAGGAATTAGCCACGGAAAGATCACCAAAGAAGAAAAGGCACGGTCACGACGAATCCGGACGCAATAACAGGCCGATTCGAAGATCAGCAATCAATGTCCCGTACGTTATGCAACTCCTAAAATAACAGTTACTATTCATCTTTGTAACGCCTCATAAATGCAATAATTAAGCATTCAATAGGCTTCATGACAGAAATACAAACGTTGTACTAGGAGACCATCCCTGTAAAAGGAATGTTAATGTAACAAACAGGATCATCTGATTTTGGGGGAAATAAAGGATTCTTTTATTCTTTCGCTCTCAATTATCGATATTTACTCTATATTTGGTTGATTTGATTATCAGTAACCCGAGTTTTTATTAAATTAAGCTTTAGTCAAAAGAATTCATTTTTTGGTTAAACAGTATGTTCAAAATCATTTTTAGAATTCATCAATTTTCTTAGTTAGTTTATAATTTATTATCTATTTTAGACCATTTGTAAAATTCATGGAGAAGTAATTGAGGAGCTTGGGAAGCAGGTAAAGAAGATGAAGAAATCCTAGGCATCCAAGAGATCAGTAGACAGACTGAGGAGAGAGGTGCCAAGACAACAACAACTGGGGACCTTCTATTTGATATACCGACGGGGACATACCCATCAACACCAGTAGATCCAGTAGCACCATCAGCACCAACTGGCCAGTCTGAGGAGCCAGACCTAGCTGCCGACACTGCTGAGGCGGTGCGACAGATGTTCACCAACCCAGCTACTCCCGGAGCTCAGGATGATGAGATCCAGTTAGAGGAGGCTGAGGTCAATGACGTTGCTATGGATGCAAAGATGTCCAAGGCCACATAGGGAGTCCTCTTTACTCTTACCTTTCCTTATTCTTATTTTGTTAAGCATTGGGGACAATGTTTATTCTTATTCGAGGGAATGGAGTTTATTTTATATTTGGATGATTTGACATTTGGTTTGTAATAACTGATAACGTTTTCCTTTTTCTTTTTATTTTGTATATATTATTCCCTCTCTCTCCATTGATGTATATATTTTCTATTCTCCTCTCATATTATGTATATTCATTTATGTTTTTAATAGCTTGCTTTGTAGCTTCTTTATTTTGTTTTCTTATTAGCCAATGTTTAATTCAATAGCTTCTTGTTTAGTCTACTAGCTTCTTTTTAATTTTGTAGTTTCTTTTTATGTTTTAGTGGTCAATAAGCCTTTGGTGTTCTTAATGCCACGGTTCTTTCCAAAGGTAGTTTTGTGTGAACTGGATGATTCTTCCTGACGATGGGTGGTGTGTCAACCTTCTTAAGGGATTGAGTCCAATATTTGGTGTTTAGGTAAGAATAGTAGTAGTAATGAACAAAAGAGTCAAACATGCTTCACTTGGTACCAGCACACTTAACTACGTGCTTATGGTTAAAAATAAGTTTTTTTTTAAAAAGAAGTAGCTCCAGTTAGTGACCTTGTGACTCTTGTGTTGACTTAGGCAACCATCAAGTGGTTTAGTCGAGTGTCACGACCCAAATTCCCAACCTTAGGGATCGTAATGGCGCCTAACATCATACTTGCTAGGAAAGCCAATGTTAGAGTTCGATTAACTATTTTCCTTTGATTATCCATTTAAACATAATAAAATAAATTTAAACTAAACTTAGTCTAATGGTTTCCAATGAATAACTCCAAATATAAAATAATAAACAAATCAATAAACCGAGCCACCAACTAATTTTATAAATAACTCTAAGACTACCCCAGGGTCTGGTGTCACAATTCACGAACTTCTAAGACTACTACAAATAATGGGCTGAAAGAAATAGTATAATTGTTTTGAGAAAATGTAAAACAGTCTCTACGAACTAAGAGAAGACTCTTAGGATCTGCGAACGCCGGCAGATATACCTCGTGTCTCCGGATAATGGATAGCCGCTACTAAAAATCTCTACTGCTGGCCGGTACCTGGACCTGCACAAAAGAGTGTAGAGTGTAGTATCAGTACAACCGACCCCATGTACTGAGTAAGTGTCGAGCCTAACCTCGACGAAGTAGTGACGAGGCTAAGGCGGGCAATTATAACTTAACCTGTAACAGTATATATATAATAAATCAATAAAATAATTCTACACAAACAAGTAAATATAAACTGAAACAATAAATGAAATAACTTAGTCACCTATCCCAGGCCTCAGCTGTAACCAAAATCTCACACAAATTTCCAAATTTCCAAACTTCACATTAAAGTAACCGTATGGGCAGAATATGAGAAACAGTAGAGTAAAACAGTAAATTTTTCAAATCTTTGAAAATCAGTAAAACATAAATATCCTCCCTTATGACTGTCCTGTTGCGGCGTGCAACCCGATCCTACCTGTCCACCCTTATCACTATCATTTATTTCACGCTTCCACCCTTATCACTATCATTTATTTCACCTATCCACCCTTATCACTATCATTTATTTCACATGTCCACCCTATCACTATCATTTATTTCACATGTCCTCCCTTATCACTATCATTTATTTCACATGTCCACCCTTATCACTATCTTGTTTTCCACCCTTATCACTATCAATTTATTTATTTATAAAAAACTTTCACAATCCAGTACAAGCCTTTCACAACACTTTTATCTCAACAATTATAAACAACAAAATGTACTTCTCATAAACTCATCAATATTATCACAAAAATGGAACCAGCATGAATGTATAGATATCTCGTAAAACAATGTCAACCCACTCAATCTTTATGTACCACAATAAAAACACGATACTTTTTCAAAAATAATTGCAACCAGACTTAACAATAAATTAACAAGCCAAGTAATCATAGAAACAACAATGAGCATGAAACAATTAAAAACATGAGCAATTAAATAGGAAACGGGGAAGGGATCATGTAAGTAGAAAATTGGGTGGTGCATAGATACTCGTCACCTCACCTATACACCACACAAATGAAATTTCACATAACAATTGAGTTGGAGATTCCTATTCCCTCAAGTAGAGGTTAAACCAAGCACTTACCTCAAATCCGCAGGCCACTCACTGCTCAATTATAGCTTTTCCTTTTGAATTCACCTCTAATACACTCGAATATAACCATAAGTAACTTAATATCATTAATTAATCCTAAACGAACTAACTTTATTGAAAACTATAATTTTTTCTAAGTTTTCTCCACACAAAAAAATTAAAACCCGACCCCAGGCCTGCTTGGTCAAAACAGGGGGTTCAGACCAAATTACGTTTACCAATTCACCCCCGAGCCCGAATATGCAATTAGCTTCGAAATCCAACCTCAATTCGAGGTAAAGATTCAAATTTTACAAAATTCCCTGATTCTACCCAAATTCGCATACCATGAAAATTCTTGATTTTTTATTTAAAAGTGATGAAAAACATTGGGTAATTGAAATATAACCAAAACAATGAGTAGATAACACTTACCCCAATCCCTACGGTGAAAATCGCCCAAATCCAAGCTCCTCGACTCAAAATATGACCGAATGAACAAACCCTAGTTTTTATATATTTTTCTACCAGCTATTCTGCCTCGTTTCATACCAAACAATCCCAAAACACGATTTTTATGTCTCCAATGGATTCCTTGTGAACTTCTAGTCAAGTTAGGCTTTTGAATCACTCATTCTGACCTTATAATGAATGAGATATGTACGTTTTAGTGTTTGCAAATAGTGCAGATTTTTAAATACGCTGTCAGTAGCAATTTCGTAATTACTCTAAATAATTTGCCAATCTTAGTAAAATGAACATAAAATTCTCATACGATGTCTAAATTCAATGATGTTTTTTGCTACGGGTCCGTAATTACGATACGGATCTATTACTTCATTCAAAACAGAAATCGGAGCTCATTTGTTCAATATGATATCATTTATACTTGAAGAAACGACGTCGAAGCATAAGAAAGAACGAGCGCAACACAACCCAAACCTATTCGAAACTCAACCGAGCCCTCAGGGCTCTAAACCAAACATGCACGTAAGTCTAAAAGCATCATGCGTACTTGCTCGTGCGATCAAATCATAAAAATAAAATGTAAAAATACGAATTAAACCTCAAAACTCATTATTTTTCTCAAGAACACTTAAAGTTCATTATTTCTCCACCGCACGTCCAAATCACGTCAAATTAACTCCGTTTTTCACCAAATTTCACAATTAGTATTTAAATACTATAACAAATCTGTACCGGGATCCAAAACCAAAATTCGGGCCCGATACCAATGGTTTCAAATATTAATTCTTTTCTTTATTTCATTAATATTTCAGCAAAATAATTTCTTTCAAAAATTGATTTTTAATGCTTGGGACCTCGGAATTCATTTCCGCGCATATGCCCAAGTCCCATATTTTACTGCGGACCTCCTGGGATCGTCGGAACACAGATTTAGGTCTGTTTGCTCAGAATATTGACCAAAGTCAACTATAATCAAATTTTAACTCTAGAAATTACTATTTCTCATATTTTCACATAAAAACTTTTCGGTTTCACGCTCGGACTGTGCACGCAAATCGAGGAATTTAAATTTTGTCTTTTTATGGCTAATACGCCTAGAAGTAAGTCTAGTTTCATAAAATGACCCCTTGGGTCATCATAATCTCCATCTCTAAATCAAACGTTCGTCCTCGAACGGACATAGAAAATTACATGAATTGGCAAACAAGTGTGGATATTTACTCTGCATGTCCGACTCGGACTCCCAAGTAGATGCCTCAACGGACTGACCTTTCCACTGCACTCGAACTGAAGGATAACTCTTAGAACTCAACTGACAAACTTGCCGGTCTAATATGGTTACCGGCACCTCCTCATAAGTCAAGTCTTTCTCCAATTGGACAGAGCGGAAGTCTAACACGTGGAACGGGTCACCATGATATTTTCGGAGCATAGACACGTGGAATACCGGATGAACTGAGGATAACCCTGGAGGCAACGCAAGTCTATAAGCTACCTCCCCTACTCTATCAAGAATCTCAAACGGCCCAATATACCTAGGGCTCAACTTACCATTCTTCCCAAATCTCATAACACCCTTCATGGGCGATACCCGAAGCAATACTCTATCTTCAACCATGAATGCCACATCACGAACCTTATGATCGGCATAACTCTTTTGCCTAGATTGAGCTGCACGAAGTCTCTCTTGAATGATCTTGACCTATCTAAGGCCTCTTGAACTAAGTCTATACCCAATAACCGAGCCTCTCCTGGCTCAAACCATCCAACTAGTGATCTGCACCGTCTGCCATATAATGCCTCAAAAGGAGTCATCTGAATGCTCGACTGATAACTATTATTATAAGCAAACTCCGCTAACGACAAGAACTGATCCCAAGAACCTCCAAAGTCAATAACACAAGCGCGGAGCATATCCTCCAAAATCTGAATGGTACGCTCGGACTGCCCATCAGTCTAAGGATGAAATGATGTGCTCAACTCAACTCGAGTACCCAACTCATGCTGAACTGCCCTCCAAAAGTGCGAAGTAAACTACGTACCTTGATCAGAAATGATAGACACGGTCACACCGTGAAGGCGAACAATATCTCGAATATATATCTATGCCAACCTCTCTGAAGTATAAGTACTTGCCACAGGAATGAAATGTGCTGATTTCGTCAGCCTATCCACAATAACCCAAACTGCGTCAAATTTCCTCTGAGTCTGTGGGAGTCCAACGACGAAGTCCGTAGTGATACACTCCCACTTCCACTAAGGAATCTCTATCTGCTGTAGTAAACCACCGGGTCTCTGATGCTCATATTTTACTTGCTGACAATTTAAGCAACGAGCCACATACGCAACAATGTCCTTTTTCATCTTTCTCCACCAATAATGTTGCCTCAAGCCTTGGTACATTTTGGCTGCACCTGGGTGAATAGAATACTTACAACTGTGAGCCTCCTCAAGGATCAACTCACGAATGCCATCAATATTAGGCACACATATACGACCCTGCATCCTCAAAACACTATCATCTCCCACTGTAACCTGCTTGGCACCACCGCGCTGAATTGTGTCCCTAAGGACCATCAAATGCGGGTCATCATCCTGCCGCTCTCGGATACGCTCAATTAGAGAAGACCGAGCGACTGTACAAGCTAGAACACGGCTGGGCAAAATATCTAACCTCACGAACTGATTAGCCAACGTTTGAATGTCCGAAGCTAATGGTCTCTCACCGACTGGAATAAATGCAAGGTTGTCCATACTTACTGACTTCCTACTCAATGCATCGGCCACCACATTGACCTTCCTTGGATGATACAATATGGTGACATCATAATCATTCAATAACATTAACCATCTCCGCTGCCTCAAATTAAGATCCTTTTGCTTGAATAAGTACTGGAGACTGCGACAGTCAGTGAAAACCTCAGACGGCATGCCATAAAGATAGTGCCTCCAAATCTTCAATGCATGAACAATGGCTTCCAACTCTAAGTCATGGACATGATAATTCTTCTCATGGACTTTCGACTACCGAGACGCATATGCAATCACCCTTCCGTTCTGCATCAATACTGCTCCAAGTCCAACTCGGGAAGCATCACAATATACCATGAAAGAACCTGAACCTGATGGTAACACCAACACCGGTGTTGAAGTCAAGGATGTCTTGAGCTTTTGAAAGCTTGCCTCACACTCGTCCAACCATTTGAACGGAACACCCTTTTGGTTAAACATGATCTTAATAGTTGTTCATAATCACTTACAGAATCATCAAATAACTTTTATGTTAACCATAATCTCCTCCCAAACCTTCCCAACACTAATAACGAGATACGATGCATGAATAACGCATAATTATATACCCGAATTAACGTATCTTATTTAACGTGGCATCGGCGGGCACCTACCTCGTAGGTTAGATCTCAATAATTATAGCACGAATTTGGAAATTTATGCACAGATAATTTTTATACAAAAATGTTTCAAATAAACCTAACAAGCATGACTCCCTATTAGTACTATAGTAAAATTTTAATTTCACAAGGGAGGATTTAAACACAAGAATTTTCATCACAAGTATCTCGTCCTTATATAACTTCCACCACGGATCGTAGCCCGATTTAAACATACCAAATCATATTAAAATGCGAGGATCTCGACCTTACATATGAATCACACATAATATGCACATCGTGCCAATCGAAACATTCCATTTTCTTCTTTTAAATATTTTTCGTTAAACCAAATTACAACACGCAATGATAGGAATAACTATCTCCATAGAATTTCTCAATACAAGTGTTCACATAAGTAGATTTCAGGGTTACGAAGCTCACCCGAGAGTGGAGCATATTAGGAGGACTTTCCTGGATAGTCATAATTGAATCAGGTGAAGGAAATTATCACTTTATAATAGCTAGCGATTGTACATGTAATGACACCATCTGGTGTAGAGACCTCAACCATACCATAGAAAAAAAAATTAACATGCTTGGTCTCCACCTCTAAGAATCTGACCTCCGGCTTCGACATTCCAACCCCCCCTTCTTTCCTAATTGGTCATGTAAGTTGAGTTGTAACTGCAATAGGGCACGTAGCCTGAGTGCGCTGATGAAATATGACTCTCCCAAGTCTAGGACAATTTCTACCACTAGCCGAAATGAAGTATCAACCTGCCCTTATCGAACCTGATGGCATATTCTGACACTGTCATGGTGACCTAATGCAACCTTTCAAACCCTAAGCGCCACGCATTATGGAAAGTCCGAGAAACAAACTCTTTCAAAAGCATTATGAGAACTGAGTCAAATAGTTGGTGTTGCAATGGTTGGTCGTCTCTTCGTAGGCTTGCCACAAACACCGGCGGCCAGTTTCATTTTTTACTATGTTGACTCAACACTGCTGAGCTACCCCATTTATTCATATACACTTCGTTATTCTTTAGGGTAACTCTTATCCCTATTTATGCACAATGATCCCAAAAGTAGAGCTTTATACAGATACTTCTTGGAACGAACCATATAGTCTAGAAGCTCGTCACCCACTATACTCCCTCTGGAGCACCCCAAAATCCGCAACCGTGACTTCCACGCTGAGTAGACCTTCTGTAGATTCAAAGTTTTTCATATAACTCCTTTGGTACTGAGGTATAGGGTTATTAAGGAGGCGGACATACCGCAAGTCCCAGCTTTATCTCTTGCAAAATCTCAGGCCTTATACATTCCAGGCCAAAATTGATATAACACATGACCCCGCAATCTATTCCTTGATAGTGGACGTCCTCACTTGGCACAAAGTCATAGGTCACAATGCCTAATAATCCAAAATGTTAGACTTCACAGCTCATATAAATCAACCCCGTTGCTCTTAACTTTTTCCCATGTTCTGCAATACTTCATAGCAGCGGTCAAGAAAATCATGTGGGTCCTCAAAAGATGTACCACTGAAATGGAGTGGAAATAGTTTGGTAAGCTTGTCCAACCTCAATAAAGAGACTAGTGCATCCTGTAACATTGGAGTAACTATAAATCCTTCTAGAATCTTAACTAGTCCAACATATACCGACTAAGCTTGAACCTCCGTTTCTAGATCCACTTGAGGCTCTACAATAAGTGTGGATGTTCGAGCTCTAGAGTAAGATCTGCCTCTACCTCTTTCCCTAATCGTAGCTGTCATTGGGGATCCATTTCTTGTCCGTTTGTAGACGCATTGCATGTTGTCGAGATTTGCGAGAGAACAAGAGTAGACGATTTCAATCATCAGTGATAAAATAAATTCACACGATAGAGTAGAAAAGAAGTGAAATTGTTCCTAACTTGAGAGCCTCTAAGAGATAAGTACAGACATCTCCGTACCGATCCTTCAGACTCTATTAAGCTTGTTCGTGAATTGTGAGACCTAAGAAACTTAGGGATATGATACCAACTTGTCACGACCCAAATTCCCAACCTTAGGGATCGTGATGGCGCCTAACATCACATTTGCTAGGCAAGCCAATGTTAGAGTTAGATTAGCTATTTTTCTTTGATTATCTATTTAAACATAATAAAATAGATTTAAAGTAAACTTAGTCTAATGGTTTCCAATGAATAACTCCAAATATAAAATAATAAACAAATAAATAAACCGAGCCACGAACTAATTTTATAAATAACTCTAAGACTACCCCAGGGTCTGGTATCACAATTCAACAACTTCTAAGACTACTACAAATAATGGGCTAAAATAAATAATATAACTGTTTTGAGGAAATGTAAAACAATCTCTACGAACTAAGAAAAGACTCTCGGGATCTGCGAACACCGGCAGATATACCTCGTGTCTCCGGATAATGGATAGCCGCTACTAAAAATCTCTACTTGTTAGCCGGTACCTGGATCTGCACAAAAGAGTGCAGAGTGTAGTATTAGTACAACCGACCCCATGTACTGAGTAAGTGTCGAGCCTAACCTCGACGAAGTAGTGACGAGGCTAAGGCGGGGCAATTATAACTTAACATGTAACAGTATATATATAATAAATCAATAAAACAATTCTACACAAACAAGTAAATATAAACTGAAACACTAAATGAAATAACTCAGTCGCCTATCCCAAGACTCGCTTGTAACCAAAATCTCACATAAATTTCCAAATTTCCAGACTTCCCATTAAAGTAACCGTATGGGCAAAATATGAGAAACAGTAGAGTAAAACAGTAAATTTTCCAATTTTTTGTGTTTAAAATCAGTAAAACATAAATATACTCCCTTATCACTGTCTTGTTGTCCACCCTTATCACTATCAATTTATTTAATTATCAAAAACTTTCATAATTCAGGCCAAGCCTTTCACAACACTTTTATTTCAACAATTGTAAACAGAAAACTGTACTTCTCATAAACTCATCAATATTATCATAAAAATGGAACCAGCAGGAATACATATAGATATCTCGTAAAACAATGCCAACCCACTCAATCTTTATGTACCACAATAAAATCAAGAAAAACACCATATTTTTTCAAAAATAATTTCAGCCAGACTTAACAATAAATTAACAAGCCAAGTAATCATAGAAACAACAATGGACATAAAACAATTAAAAACATGAGCAATTAAATCGGAAACGGGGAAGGGATCATGTAAGTAAAAAAATTGGCGGTGCATAGATACTGGTCACCTCACCTATACACCACACACATGCAATTTCACATAACAATTAAGTTGGGGATTCCTATTCCCTCAAGTCAAGGTTAAACCAAGCACTTACCTCAAATTTGCACGCCACTCACTGCTCAATTATAGCTTTTCTTTTTGAATTCACCTCTGTTACACTTGAATCTAATCATAAGTAACTTAATATCATTAATTAATGCTAAATGAACTAGCTTTATTGAAAATTATAATTTTTCCTAAGTTTTCTCAGCAAAAAAAAAAGTTAAAACCCGACCCCGAACCCGCTTGGTCAAAACTCAGGGTTCGGACCAAATTATGTTTACCCATTCACCCCCGAGCCCGAATATGCAATTAGCTTCGAAATCCGACCTCAATTCGAGGTAAAGATTCGATTTTTACAAATTTTCCTAATTCTACCCAAATCCGCAATTTTTACAATGAAAATTCTTCATTTTTGATTTAAAAGTGATGAAAAACATTGGGTAATTGAACTATAACCAAAATAATGAGTAGAGAACACTTACCCCAATCTCTATGGTGAAAATCGCCCAAATTCAAGCTCCCCAACTCAAAATATGACCGAATAAACAAACTCTAATTTTTATATATTTTTCTACCAGCTATTCTGTCTCGTTTCTCATACCAAACGATCCCAAAATATGATTTTTGTATTTCCAATGGATTCCTTATGAAATTCTAATCAAGTTAGGATGTTGAATCACTCATTTTGACCTTATAATTAATGAGATATGTATGTTTTAATATTTACAAATAGTGCAGCTTTTTAAATACGCTATCAGTGGCAATTTCGTAAATAATCTGAAAAATCTGGCAACCTTAGTAAAATGATCATAAAATCCTCATACGATATCTAAATTCAACGGTTCTTTTTGTTACGGGTCCATAATTACGATACGGATCTAATACTTTATTCAAAACAGAAATCGGAGCTCATTTGTTCAATATGATATCATTTATGCTTGAAGAAACGACGTCGAAGCATAAGAAAGAACGAGCGCAACACAACCCAAACATATTCGAAACTTACCCGAGCCCTCGGGTCTCTAAACCAAATATGCACTCAATTCTAAAAGTATCATACGTACTTGCTCGTGTGATCAAATCATAAATAACATGTAAAACTATGAATTAAACCTCAAAACTCATTATTTTCTCAAGAACACTTAAAGTTCATTATTTCTCCACCGGACGTCCAAATCACGTCAAATGAACTCCGGTTTTTACCAAATTTCACAGTTAGTATTTAAATACTATAAAAAATCTATATCGGGCTCTGGAACCAAAATACGGGCTTGATACCAATGGTTTCAAATATTAATTCTTTTCTTTATTTCATTAATATTTCAGCAAAACAAATTCTTTCAAAAATTGATTTCTAAGGCTTGGGACCTCGGAATTCATTTCTGGGCATACGCCCAAGTTCCATATTTTACTGCGGATCTCTCGGGATCATCGGAACACAGATTCGGGTCCGTTTGCTCAAAATATTGACCAAAGTCAACTATAATCAAATTTTAACTCTAGAAATTACTATTTCTCATATTTTCACATAAAAGCTTTCCGGTTTCATGTCAGGACTGCGCACGGAAATCGAGGTATTTAAATTTTATCTTTTTATGGCTAATACGCCTAGAAGTAGGTCTAATTTCATAAAATGACCCCTTGGGTCATCACATCGAGTCATCGTGATTATCAATCTTGAATATGGTTGTTGTAGGCCCTCGACTCTATCCTTTTTAACAATCTAACTGCGTGAGAGGTGAGATAATTTTTTTTCAAGTCCAAGTACCCGTGAAAATGGTCTAGAATTTGCCCCAAATGTGTTTCTAGGAAAAAATTTAAGTTTTGCTTGGCCTGAGAATTGATTGTAGGCTCTCAATGACCCGCTTGAAACTGTTGTTATCCCTAGTCAACCTATTTGAGCCTAAAACCTTTCTCATTTGATCACCATGTTACAAGCCTTTACCCGTTCTATAGTGACCCTCTCTTGGCACCCGAACTTTCCTTAACACTCTTGTGAAACAACTTGGCTAAAAATATAAGTTTGGGGGAGAGACGAGGAGTTTGAAAAAGGTATCAAGGGACACAAAGATAAAAGAAATGAAGAGAGAGAAAAGCAAGAAAAATAAAGAATAACAAAAAGAAAAATGCAAAAAGAAAGTGAATAAGTTGAAAAGTTGAAAGGATTTCAAAGAATAGTAGTGATGCAAAGCATGGAAAAAATAAAGAAGAAGGAAATGAAAATTATGACCAGAAAGAGTGATGCTTAGTCTCTCTAATCCCTCAATGGAAAAGAAAATGCCTCAAAAAGTTGGCAAAGCATGAGTCGATAAGAGAAAATGGAGTGCTTAAGGAAATATGAGTCTGTTCTATCATAGTATATACAACCTTAGTCCAAAAGCCTTCATTGCATTCCGAAAAAGCCCTACGTAATTTCAAGTCGAGTGAGCTTACATTAGTGATGATTTACATGAGGGGCAAGCCTATGATACTTAAAGTCGTACTTGTGACAATCTTTTGAGAGAGATGAGCGAACCTTTCACAAATCTTTGAATTGAATGCTACATTCTTAAGTGAGATGCAAACGGAGAGTAGAAGCGGAGGAGTTTGGGATCCACAATGACCTACATGAAAGAGCGAGCTTCCTTGATTAATTAAGTCAACTCTTGATGCTCAAGTGTCACATTAGAACCACTTGTGCGTAAAAGTTCAATCCTTTGCCTTGTTAATAATTCATAAATGTGTAGGTAATTGTCGGTCCCAATTGATGGGTGATTGATGCATTGTTTATTAGCTGGAATAGCTCTTAAGTTGGGGAGGTGAGAATTACCTTATTTACTTGAAGACAAGCAAAAACATAAGTTTGGGGGAGTTGATGAGTGGGGATTTTGACTACTTATTAGCACCTTTTTGCTTTCGTTTTAGTACAAATATGTTTTAATTATGTTCCCGAAAGCTGTTAAAATACTCTTAATTGCAGGAATGGTGGAAAATGAGCCTCAAAGATGAAATCCAACTCAAGAAGGAGTAATCTGAAGCAAGGAAAAAAATAGGAACAGGAGCTCTAAAGTGCGAACCGCGGATTGTGAAGCAAATCCCATCAAAGAGCTGTGAGAAGTGCGGTCCGCACATGAAATGTGTGGCCGTAGAAGCGCAAGACCGAAGGTTCAGAGAACATGCAATGCATTCAAACGGAAGTGTAGACCGCACAATTATTGTGCAGCCGCAAGAAGAAAAGATATGCCGTCATAGTTGCATTTGTGCGGTCCACAAAAGAGCAATGTGCGACTGCACTCATAAATGTGCGGACTACAGAAATAGAGAGATGCGGTCGCGGTTCAAAATTGTGCGGCCGAAAGAGTCCATTCCTGCCAAGCTGAAGAGAAGTGTGAACCGCACATGGAATCGTGCGGCCGCAGAACCTCCAAAAGGGTAATTTTGTCCGCAAATTCCAGCACTATATAAATAGAATAATTTCACTTTTTTAGGTCAACTTTTGTAACTTTTGACATCAGCAGCCGTTTAATTTGCTCCTTTTAGTATTTTTTGCTATTTTGAGCTTTTTAAATATTAGTTTTATCATTTTTATCATTAATATGGGTTTACTTTTCACTTCTTCTTTATCTTATAATTTGAGAATGAGTAACTAGATTTTCACTAGAGTTGTGACCCAATCCTAGTGTGTAAACTTAATGGGTGTTTGATTTATTGCTTGTTTATGGTTGGGTGTTGATTATCTAGCCTTGTTCTTGCTTTTATTTGAAGATTTAATGGTTGCAAACATTATTTCATGCCTAATTAACTTGGTCTCTACTTGATAAAGAGAGACTTAGTCTAGAAAAATATGGCTAGCAAGAAATTAGGTCAATCGAGAGATTGATAATCCCAATTAAAAGGTTGAATCTAGAGATAGTAAAATCCTACTTGAGCTTATTATCAACTGCTTTGTTTAATACCCATTTGGACTTGAGAAAGCCAAATTGGGCAAATCACTCTATGACCGAGAGGTATTGAGTGGGTACTTGAGTGTTGATAGCTATAAAACACCCCGGCCAATGAAACAAGCTTTAAGGCTTACAACCAATTAAGTGAACATTTAGGTGAAGTTCATAGCCTTAGGCCTTTTTATCGATTGAAAAACAAACAAAAATAATTTCCCAGTTTCAATTCTTAGTTGTTATTCTTAGTTCAAAATAGACTTAGAAACAAACCAATTTTGTGGAAGTGCAATTCGAGATAATTCAAGCTCATTCACTATAGTATATACTCCTAAATCCCATTCATAACTCCCTGTAGAAAATTGACCCCGACTCCTTGTTGGGTACTATTATTGCTTCGAGTGTTTCATAGCTTCAAATAGAGGTGTGACTTGGACGAGATCAGTATCCTATTCCAAAAACTTCTTATTTGTTTGACCATGGTGTCTAGTTGGGCTTGCATTGATGTATTAGAGTCCACCTAGTGAACCCAACAGATTTTCTTCTGTCATTACTCTCAGTATGCCACTGGTTAGTATCCTTAGATAATTCATCAAGGATTGAGACAACCTCCTCCAAAGTTCATTAATGGTCCTCCTGATAAAGTACTCAGAGTTCGTCCTGAGGAGGGTGTCAGTCCATCCCAAAGGTCCTGGAGTTGCATCCATAATTCGATTCTATCATGCAGACACCTTCTCACTATCTCCTTGAATCTTTCCCAAGTTTCAAAGACCGTTTCAGTATCCTTCTGGCATAAATTATGGATTTCCCTTCAGAATTTCCTTTCTTTTGCAGCTGAGAAGTGCATGTGAAGAAACGTTTTCGTCATATCTTTCGATGTTCTGATCGACTCGAAGCCAATGGTTCGCGTCATCCTTCAGTGAAAAGGGGAATTCCCTTAAGTAGATTGAATCTTTTGATACTCCATTACACTGGAAGGTGTCCATGATTTCCTCCAAATCCATCAAGTGAGTGTTAGGATCTTTATTCACCTTCCTTCTGAAGACACATTTGTTCTAGATGGTTTGAAGCAAGCCTTGCTTCAACTCGAAGTTGTTTGCTACTATGGGTGGAGGTCTGACACTTGACAGTCCCTGATTGTAGACTGGTCTGGCATAATTTCCTAGTGATCTCCTAGGCCTAGGTGCCACATTATCAAACTGGTATTCAACCAAGGTTCGATTTATATTGAATCTTCGACCCCCATCATCTCTAATAGCTCTAAGGGCTGATTCAACTGATATCCATGGAACTTGTTCTCTCTGTTGTGTTGCCTATCGTGCAACTAAATCTACTACATCATTATCGTTGTTTTGCCATTTTATCTTGAGTCGAAGTCTGACCCCATAATTTTTCAGTGAATGCTCTTTCTTTTTTAAGTTGACGTAGGTGTTTCTCCAACTCCTATTTGTAGGGTATCACTTCCTTTAAATAAGATCGAGTCATACACCAGAGAAGTTAAACATGTATCCTGCACACAAGCGAGAAAACGTGAATACAATAAAGTAAAATTGGTTCCTGAATTAGTAGTAACAACTATTTTAAACACTATTGATTGCCAATCCCTGGAAACTCGCTAGTCAAAGATAGTGTAGATAATTTATTATCTCCGCATGGATTGGATTTAAATAGTGTTCGAATAATCTTTAGTTAATTACTATCTAGAAAAATTAGCTTTTGATTGAATAATTATCAACTAGGATTAACTACTAAAATTTCACAATTAACAATTGATCACGAAAGATAACAGTTGAGAAATAAAGAAATATCAAAGAGAAATAAGGGTAATTGACTGGACAAGTGCAAAATAATTGAATCGGATCCAATTATTAAATTAGTTTACTCATAATAATATTGATTCTCATGAATTCAACCGATAATCCAATTACACTTGAAGTTAATGTTCCTTTTTCAATTAAACATTAAATTCGGTAATTAAGAAAATTGAAGCACAATGGACAGTTGCAATGAATAAAATGATGGTTATGGTCTAAAGAATAACTTATCACCAATATTTTCCAATTTTCTAGTACGATTAATGATTCAAGAGGCTCTTTTGATTACCTAGTTGAATCATGAAGTTAAACTAGAGCATAAGATGTAAGGAAATTCAATATCAAGCTCCTCTTTTGATTAAGCAGGATAATAAATAACTTCACAATATGAATTAAAACTTCATCAATTAATTCAAATAACAACAACAATAACAACCCAGTAAAATCCTACCAGTGGGGTCTGGGGAGGGTAGAGTGTACGCAAACCTTACCCCTACCCCGGAGGGGTAGAGAGGTTGTTTCCGAGAAACCCTCGGCTTAGAGACAATAGATCTGTGACAACAAAACCCGAAAAATAATATCAATAACGTGAGAGACAGTAAAAATAATACCATCAATTAATTCAAATAATTGTCAAGAATCGAATCCTTAATCAAGTTATCAATACATCATATTTGTCAACACCCTAAGGGAAGTTACTCCATAGTAATGGAAAAAGTCATCTTAGTAAGGCTCAAAGATATAGAAAATATAAATACTAATGATTCGATACAAACTCCCGTATTGCACCGATTGTTGGTTGAAATATTGATAAAGTCTTGTGTCTTCTTTCCTTAGTTGATTCTCAAATCTTTCGTGGGTCAAAAGTCCCTTCAAAATCGTTCTTTTGATGTATTTATACCATGTAGGAACGGGTCTAGATGAAACTACCTTTTTCAAGCCAAAATAGAAAATACTCTGGAAAAAATGTACAGGCGCGCCGAACCATGCGACGCATGTGTGGTCTGTATCAACGGCCATGTCAAACACTGTCATGCCAATTTTTACACTGTCGCGCCGCCTCGCTGCGCCCCATGCGACATGGCAGTGTAGTTTTCTCAGAGTTACTTGTTTCTTTCACTTTTTGATATCCGAACTTGGTCCTCGACCCTCGAACATGATCACAGTTTAATTTTTTAAGCTTTTACTCAGACTTCGAAACTCCAAATTGTTTGATTTATCTTCAATTTATCTTTTTAACTCAGAATCATTTCATGCAAGGCATAAAATACGTAATAAGTACACTTCACTATCATTTAAGCTCGAACACACATAAAATACAGTAATTAGAGTGTAAAATGTGGCTAAAACATGGGTTTCTATCCTACCATCAACACTCCACACTTAAACCATTGCTCTTCTCGAGCAATCAAACTACATTTCTAACAGGGACGACTTTTTCATCAAACAACTTCTTTAACACATCATGCAAAAAATATTTAGAACACACTAAACACCCTAGCATAACATCCTAGTCTCAAAACACGTATCAAAAGCACCACGCATCTTTCACAGCATGCTCACTTACTCTAACACAGAGGTCAAAGTCATTACCTTTCCTTCGCAATTCAAGTCCTTCACATAAAAAAAATAGAGAATATTTCCACACATAATAATATTCAAGAACAAATAGGAACTAAGATAGAAAAAATTCACTCACTCTCAGAATCAAAATTCATATGCCACAGAAGACGTACCATAGGTTTTCCCATAGTATAACATTTTACTAATTGAGCTCATTCATTCAAAGATTAAGTAGGGGTTTAATTTGATTGTAATGTAGGCTACGGGACGGGTAGGATATAATTTGAATAATATTGACTACATCTCTCTGAACACTTTAATACATACAATTTTACCAATTCAAACTCCACACTTTATGTCAAACCAAACTCCAACCTTCACATCAGATTAGAACCAAGCACCCAATTTCTTTAAGCACAAACAAAGCAAGATTTACCACTAGCAAGGAGTAGTTTTCTGTATAATATATACAGCATCAAATTTTTTCTTTCTCTTTTTCTTTGTCTAAGTTTTAAATTTCTTTCTCTTATTTTCTTTTTCAATTCCCTACAAGTGGCTCTCACAATTTTTTTAAACAGTGCACCTTTCTCTTTTTCAAACAGTGAGAACTTATCAGGTTGTTATTCTATTACTATTTAATGCTTAAGATAAATTGAGTTGCTCAGATATCCAAAGCAAGTTAAATTTGGAAAACACTAACTTAGTCAGCAGTGGCGTACGCAGGATTTTTCTTAAGCAACGAGCAAATACTATTTCACTTGTAACAACATCATATTAACAAAAAATGTCGTTCAAACTCATACTAATAGAACAATACTGTGGTATATTACTACAACTATTATCAATGAGCTTTCATTTTAGAAATGTGTTCAAAATAACCTCATTAAGGATAATATTAAATATTTTTTTTATGTAAAGAACCAAACAATCACACAAAAAGCTTATCATTCATCTGATTCCACAAATCGTTCTTAATTAATTTCATGCCGAGAGAGAAAATGAAAGGAGAAAAAAAGAAGAAGAAAAAAACAAACAACTTGGAATATCAACCAAATATTTACTAACCCCACACTAACAAAATTTGACTCTTGACACATTGGATTAATTCTCTTAACACCTAATAGATGATGCATATAAAAATTTAAAACATGAAATGAAGTTGCCTCGTATCGAACCCGTGACATCTCCTAATAATTTGATACACTTGACCAAATGTGTTGCATAGGTATTAATGTCAAATGGTGGCAATTTTACTATATTTAACCTATTTTTTTAATGTCATGGGCTTGAAGAAGTCACTTCGAGCCCAAGTTCAGCGAACCCGGTGAACCAAGCTCGAGCCTGATAACGAAGTATAAGGCTCGAAGATTGAAGTGCACGACGAGTACCTGAGCCGAGTATGACGTACCCTGAGATAATGTCGTTATGGGTTTGTAACAGAATGAGCGAGATTCCCGCAAAGGTACAAAGATCAAGGCGTGAATTCTAAAACTGATATGTACAAATTCGTACGAGGCGGTTAGACAGCTATACAATTAGATTCCTTACTAGAAATGAAAATGTACCTTATTTAGGACTCTCCTATTATATAAAGGGGAGCTCATTCATTTGTAAACATCATCAATTATTGGCAAAGAATATACACTCTTACTTTCTCGCTCATCTCACATCAGAATTGTTCCTTAGCTCTATTGTCCTTCCTTCACTGTTCATATTAGTGTACCTCGAGGCCATCATAGCTCGAGGTCGAGACTTGCTCACACACTGGTTTGATTTAGCTTACTCACTTAACTTATACATTTTTCTTCTTGTTAATCAATTAGTATTGGACTAAATCACGTATCTTTAATACATCAATACAGATTTAATTGTTACTCAAATTTTAGGGTAAACAGTTTGGCGCCCACCATGGGGCCTAAAGATAATAGTGAATGTTTCAATGTTGATTTTGATAACACACGTTATTTTCACACTTGTTCTTGTCAAAGATTCTTTTTTTTCAGGTTAAAATATGTCAAACTCACAAAACAAACACGTACACGGAAATGATGGTCTCGAATTTTATGGAAAAACAATAATGTAGTTGCTCCAGGGGCCGTTGTACCACCACTTAACCACGGGGAAGTGCCGATTGCAGAACCAGTCAATATTAGTTCGCACATTGCTTTGAATGCGGACTTGGGCGCATACCTCAGAGGAAGTGTACGCAGGGAGGTCCGACCTGGTGGTCAAGGAACACAGGGTCTAGGAGACGGGGGAGTTAGCCTCCAAGTAATCTTCGAAATGCTACAAGCTCAGTAGGTTGCTATCGCTCAACTACAAAGTCAACAAAAAAACTCTGTGGTTGAACCAGAAATCACTCTCCATACTGAGCCGGTGCCGGAAAAATCGAACAGTACGGGTCGGGGACTGACACTACAATCATGAAAATGCTCGAAGAGCTCACCAAAAGAATCGATTCGGGAGAATAGAGGATCGAAGATAATGATAAAAAGCTGGAGACATACAGCTCCCGGGTCGATCAAATACCAAGGGCACCCCCGATCTTAAAGGGTTTGGATTCAAAAAAGTTCATGCAGAAGCATTTTCCCCCGAGCGTGGCTCCTAAGCCCATTCCTAAGAAGTTTTGCATGTCGGATATACCAAAGTACAACGGAACCACCGATCCTAATGAACATATCACTACGTACACATGCGGTATAAAGGGAAACGACTTAGAAGACGGTGAGATCGAGTCCGTCTTGTTGTAAAAATTTGGGGAAACTTTGTCCCAAAGAGCAATGATTTGGTATCACAACTTTCCCCCAAATTCCATCGATTCATTTGCGATGTTAGAAGATTCATTTGTAAAAGCACACGCCAGGGCCATAGAGGTCGCAACGAGGAAATCAGACGTTTTCAAGATCAAACAAAGGGATAACGAAATGTTGAGGGATTTTGTGTCTCGATTTCAGATGGAACGGATGGAGTTACCACCGGTTTCCGATGATTGGGCCGTTCAAGATTTAACCCAGGGGTTAAACGAGCGGAGCTTGATAGCATCACAATAATTGAAGCAAAATCTGATTGCGTATCCAGCTGTAACTTGGGCAGATGTGAACAATAGATATCAATCGAATATTAGGGCCGAGGACAACCAGTTAGGAGCCCCTTCAGGTTCAGTTTATCCAAATCGATCAGCAGTTAAAGCTTGGAGTGATATCGACAGGAAACCGAGGTCAAACAGAGAACGGTATCAGCCATATGCCAAAGAGCGAAGAACCACAGTTTGAGACGCAATCCTCCCCGAAATGATCGAAGAAATGATCGAGGGAAAAATCATCGGGGACTTATGAGTAAGAATGGTTTTGATAAACACACCAGTCCCGCGGAAGCGCCTCGGTTATCAGAGTATAATTTCAGTGTCGATGCATCGGGGATCGTATTGGCTATCGGGAGAATCAAAGACACCAGGTGGCCTAGACCTATACAAACTGATCCTTCTCAGAGAAACCCAAACTTGATGTGTAAATATCATGGTACACATGGCCATAGGACTAAAGATTGAAAACAGTTGAGGGAAGAGGTAGCTCGATTGTTCAACAAAGGCCACCTTCGAGAATTCCTCAGTAACAGAGCAAAAAACCACTTCAGGGAAAGAGACGCCAATAGAAAGAATGAGCAAGAAGAACCACAGCATGTTATCCACATGATCGTCAGTGGGGTCGACATCCCACAAGGACATGTCTTCAAACTCACAAAAGTGTCGATAACAAGGGAGAAATGGACTCGAGATACATGCCCGAAGGCACCCTTACATTCAACAACGAGGAAACAGAAGGCCTCTCTTAGCCGCACAACGACGCCCTGGTAATTTTTATTTTGCTAAATAAAATTCAAGTTAAACGTGTTCTTGTGGATCCAGGTAGCTCGGCAAACATAATCAGGTCGAGGGTCGTAGAGCATCTCGGACTACTAGATCAAATTGTACATGTATGTCGAGTCCTAAACGGCTTCAGCACAGCTAGTGAAATAACAAAGGGAGAGATAATCCTACCGGTGAACGTAGTCGGGACCATCCAGGACACAAAATTTCATGTCATCGAAGGTGACATGAGGTACAATCCACTGCTCGGAAGGCCGTGGATCCATAACATGAGGGCGGTAACGACGAACCTTCACCAAATGATGAAGTTTCCAACAATAGATGGTGTGAAAATGATTTACGGGGAACAACATGCAGCAAAGGAAATGTTTGCAGTTCATCAGTTGACACCGATACCAGCACCTTCGACCTCAGAAAAATCGAACATCAAAGACAAGTAGATGGCTAAATAGCAATCACCGTCCCCAGCCTCGATCGAGTCAGAGGAACAGATAATCGAGGGAGAAGAAGAGTATTTCCTTACCCCTCGAGCTTTCGTCGCCCCCGAGGAATCAGATGCAACAAAGTCAACGGTCGAGGAGCTGGAATAGGTGATATTGATCGAGCATCTGCCTGAACGGAAGGTATACCTGGCAACGGATTAACCCCTGAACTCAGAAAAAAACTCATTCAATTCCTTATCAATAACATATATTGTTTTGCTTGGTCCCATTTAGACATGACAGGGATCCCACCTGAGATAACAACACATCAGCTAAGTCTTGACCCCAGGCTTAAACTAGTGAAGCAAAAGAGGAGGCCCCGGTCCGAGGAAAAGCATGAATTCATAAAGGACGAGGTACCTAAACCTATCAAAATAGGGTCCATTAGGGAAGTAAAATACCTTGAATGGTTAGCCAATGTGGTTGTAGTCCCTAAAAAAGGAAACAAACTTAGAATGTGCGTGGATACAAGGATTTGAACAAGGAATGCCCTAAAGACTCTTTCCCTCTGCCTAAGATCGATCGTATGATCGACGCCACGGCCAGCCACGAGTTCCTTACGTTTCTCGATGCCTATTCCGGGTACAATCAAATTCAGATGAACCTGGATGACCAGGAAAAGACCTCATTTATCGCCAAGTATGGGACATATTGTTACAACAAAATGCCCTTCGGGCTAAAAAATGCAGGAGCTACATACCAATGCCTAGTTAATAAGATGTTCGAGCAAAAAATAGGTAAATCAATGAAAGTTTACATTGACGACATGTTAGTTAAGCCCTTGCACGCAGAGGACCATTTGACTCATTTGCAGGCAACGGTCGAGGTTCTGAGAAAATACAACATGAAACTCAACCCCGAGAAATGTGCTTTAAGAGTCGACTCAGGTATTACTTGGGCTTCATGCTGTCAAATAGAAGGATCGAGATCAACCCCGACAAAATTAAATCCATAGAAGATATCACCGTCGTGGACAGTGTGAAAGTCGTACAACGGCTAACCGGACGGATAGCTGCTTTGGGACAATTTATTTCGAGGTTGTCAGATCGGAGTCACAGGTTCTTCTCCTTACTCTAAAAGAAAAATAATTTTGCATGGACCCCGGAATGTCAACAAGCATTGGAGGAATTAAAGTAGTACTTATCGAGCCCGCCTCTACTTCACACTCCAAAGGCTGATGAGAAGCTATACTTATACTTGGTTGTGTCCGAAGTAGCGGTAAGTGGCGTACTAGTTCGAGAAGGGCAAGGCACGCAATTTCCTGTTTATTATGTAAGTCGAACCTTAGGAGATGTTGAAACTAGGTATCCGCACTTAGAGAAGTTAGCACTTGCATTAATAAGTGCGTCTAGAAAATTGAGGCCATATTTTCAGTGTCACCCCATATGTGTGTTAACCATTTATCCTCTCCGAAATGTTTTTCACAAGCCCGAGTTATAGGGACGATTGGCCAAATGGACCGTCGAACTTGGCGGGTACGATATCGAATATGAACCCTGAACGGCCATCAAGTCTCAAATCTTAGCTGACTTTATGATCGATTTTGCGCCAACCCTCGTACTCGAAGTAGAAAAGGGACTTCTACTAAAATCAGGTACGTCATCGGGGGTATGGACCCTCTTCACGGACGGAGCCTGGAATGTGAAAGGGTCCGGGCTCGGCATTGTTTTGAAGCCACCTACGGGTAGCACTATTAGACAATCTATCAAAACTTCTAGGTTGACTAATAATGAGGTCGGGTATGAGGCCATGTTTGCAGGTCTCAATTTAGCTAAAAGCTTGGGGCAGAAGTAGTTGAAGCCAAGTGCGATCCCTTATTGGTGGTGAACCAAGTAAACAAAAGCTTCGAAGTTCGAAAGGATAGGATGCAGGGGTATTTGGAAAAGTTACAGGTAACCTTGCATCACTTCAAGGAGTGGACTCTAGACCATATACCTCGGGAGAAAAATAGTGAGGTCGACGCACTCGCGAATTTGGGGTCATCAGCCGAAGAAGAAAATTTTTTATCCCGCGGACTGTTGTCCATTTGTCGAGATCTGTGGTCGAGGAAGGTCATGCCGAGATAAATTCTACAAGTTTGACTTGGGATTAGAGGAATAAATAAGTTGAATATTTGAAGCACGGAAAGCTCCCTTCAGACCCTAAAGAGTAGAGAGCCCTACGAGATAAAGCAGCCCGATTCACATTGGATGAAGACGGAACGTTGTATAGAAGGACCTTCGATGGACCATTGGCAGTATGCTTAGGACCGAGGGACACCGATTATGTTTAGCGAGAAATCTACGAAGGTGGGAACCACTCCGGCATTGACTCTTTGATTCACAAAATTATTAGAGAAGGGTACTACTGGGATAGTATGGAGAAAGACACTAAGGAGTTTGTTCGAAAATGTGATAAATGTCAAACGTTTGCACCGATGATCCATCAGCCCGGAGAACAACTCCATTCAGTCTTATCCCCGTGGCCATTCATGAAATGGGGAATGGACATCGTAGGCTCTCTGCCTACGGCACCAAGTAAAGCTAAGTCGATCTTTTTTATGACTGACTACTTTTCTAAATGGGTGGAAGCACAGGATTTTGAGCAGATCAGAGAAAAAGAGGTCATAGACTTCATATGGGATCACATCGTGTGTCGATTCAGGATACCCGCTAAAATCGTATGCGATAATGGGAATTAGTTCATCGGTAGCAAGGTAACAAAGTTCCTCAAAGAACAAAAAATAAAGAGGATCTTATCAATACCGTATCACCCAAGCGCCAACGCACAGGCTGAATCCATGAACAAGACCATTATCCAAAACATAAAGAAAAGGTTGAGTGACGATAAGGATAAATGGACAAAGGTTCTGCCCGAGGTCCTTTGGGCGTACCGAACGACATCAAAGTCCAGCACGTAGGCAACTCCGTTCTCCTTGGTATATGGTTCTGAGGACTTAATCCTAGTCGAGGTCGGGGAACCTAGCGCCAGATTTCGGCATGCAACGGAGGAATCAAATAACGAGGCTATGAACACCAGCCTCGAGCTATTGGATGAAAAACAAGAAGCTGCGCTTATTCGAATGGCCGCACAAAAGCAAAGAATCGAGAGATATTATAACAGAAGGGCCAACCTTCGCCACTTCGGAATCGGGGACTTAGTTCTAAGGAAAGTCACACTCAATACTCGAGACCCGAATGAGGGGAAACTAGGCCCAATTGGGAAGGACCGTAACGAGTCATCGGAGTCATCGGAAAAGGATCTTACAAACATAGTACGATGAAAGGCTGGAACATATCACTGCTCAAATGGTATTATTGTTGAGGTATGACTTTCTCTTTTTTCCATTTGTATTCGAGACTAACTCATTGCATATGTTCGATCGAAGACGTCGAGGCCACCCTTCTACACGAAGACCTTAGGTTTTAAATCACGCATTGCACTCTTTTTTCCTTAGATCGGGTTTTATCCCAAATGGGTTTTTCCAGCAAGGTTTTTAACGAGGCAACAACTATGTGCTGCCTAAGGAGAATTCAACAGTATCCAAGGCTTCTTTTCAATCAACCTCGAATACTGGGGGGGAATCACCTTTGGAAGCTATATTTTCGAGAAAAATACTGCACGCCAAAAGGAGGCCTCGATAGGAAAACTTTGTAAATGGGCCAAACGGTCAGAGGAACCATGTCTGTATGGAATAGCCGATCCCCGGTGGAAAAACATGTACGCATGTATGAATTATCCAAATAAGCATTCTTTGTATATTAAACACTTTGTGTCTCAAAGAAATTTGCTACTATACGAGCACCATACTTGTGATTCTATATAAGAAATAGCTCAAGATCCAAAACACAAATACACCTCGGCCGCTCAGGGACTATCATCGACAGTCAACACATTCGAGTTGCCTAAACTCGAATTTATAAGACCTCAATGAGGCATCCCTCGTCATAAAGGCCAAGGCCATCACACTCGGGGACTAACATTTCGAACAAGTTTGGAATGCTATCGGGAAACAAGTCCAAGAGACATGCCCGAAGTCTCGGCCATATTTAAGACTACGGTTATATAAAAAGGCTACGGCCAAAATAATAAAAGGTCTTCGATAAATTCAGCCATCGAGAAACCTCAAGAGGTATCAAATTACTTACACACGAATTTGTGCTAAGACACTAAAAACAAAAGGGTTCCGATCGACACTAAACCCTCGAAAAACCCAATGGGTAAAAGATGTTTGCCAAGGCATAAACATAAAAATATTTACTAAGTCTTTTAAGTCAAAAAGGGTAAATAATAATCATCTCTTAGAGGCCATAGCGGCCCGACTTAAAAGAGCCTAAGGGCTGATACACTTAGGATTTGAGACCTTGTTCTCACCCCGTTCGAGCCCAAGGGTTCGATTATCCAGAGCCCGAATAAATATCTTGATCATGGCTTGGAGATTTTCCATTATCCAACGCAAAGGGTCTATGCCCCGAAGGTTCAAACCTTATTCGAACTCGACCACGACAGCATCAAAGAAACCGTCCGAGACAGAATCTCGAATATACCATTCAAAGAATGAAATTATTGCAAAAACTTTAAGGCAAGAAATATTGAGAAGGCATTCAATGAAGTTTCTTATTTATATATTTGAAAAGGATATATGTACAAGAATGCGACAAAGGGCTTGACATAAAGGAAAATAAGAAAGAAGAAAGAAAAATCCTATCTACGCCACGGGGTTGGCCCATCCTTCGATAGTGGCTTCTCCATCGGGAGAAGCTTATTCATAAGGAGCGGTTACTTCTTCGGGACCCTCTTTATTATCGGACCCGCCTTGGTTTCCTTCACCATCGTCATCATCATCGGAGGAGACAAGAAATCTGGCATCGGCTTCCATCGCCCTTTCTTGAGTTATCTCTTCAGTGAGGTAGAACCTTTAGCATGAATCTCTTCAAGGTTCTCCCTCAGGGATTGGCACCACGCCAAGTCATTACTTTGCTTTTCCTGATTGGCAGCTTCTCTCAGCTCTGTTTGAGCAGCCTCGGTGTCCCTTAAGTACATGGAAATGGTTTTATTAGTCATGATCTTCGTCTTCTTATCTTTAGCCTTGGCTTCAGCAACCTCGGCCTCAGCCTTGGCAAGTTTGACCTCGAGCTCGGCGATCCTCTCGGACTGGACCGAACTTCTCTCTTTGACACTCCTGAGTTGAGTCTCAACCGATGCCAGTTTGGTTAGTGCATCTTCCTTCCCCGCAACAAGGTGATCCATCTTTTCTTTCCACTGGTTGCACTCAGCATTAATCACATTGACCTCACCTCAAACATTCCCCACCATCTACACCTTTTGCTGCAGCTGGGACATCGAAGTATTAGCTTCCACAGTTGGGACGAGAAGACCATACTCTTTCAAATCGACAATTACCTACTTGTCTAGCTCGGCCTCATACTCTCGAGCCTTGGCTAACTCTGCCCTAAGGTCTTTGAGCTCCTCCTCCTTTTGACTACAAAGGAGCCTCAGGGCCTTCCCTTCACCCAAGGACTTATTCAACTCGTCCTCACACTAGCTCAGGTCGGCCTTAAACTGGTAAAAGCCTACGAAGAAAAGGAGTTCGGCATCATCGAGAAGAGACTTTGGTCCTTTTCGACGCATCGATGAGTTCGGCATCATCGACCCCAGTAAAGCAATCCTTGAAAGGATCGTCCTCACCGGGAACTCTGCTTAGTCAGGAGTTTTCAGGTCCCGGGCTTCCCTTATGGCGTCCTCGGAATAAGCAGGTAATGATGAGGAGTGACCTATTGTCATAGCCCTAGGCAGGTCGCCCGAGACGCTCTGTTCTGTCATGAGGACTTCGAAATATGTCCTTTTTGGTCTGCTTGTCAAAGGCCGAGAAACAACCATGACCTTGGGCGATTCGGGGGACTTGCCCTCATCTTTCTTCGAGGTTTCCTCACCACGAGGCAAGATATCTGGCTCAGAGGGTTTGGTGGCCTTGGTTTTTTGGTTCGGGACACCAGCGCTGAATCCTCTCCCTTATCCTCTTCATCATCATAAAGCTAGTGGACTAAGTCTATCTCCATGGGAATGACATTCTTCCTACGTCTCCGAGCAGGGCTCGTTTTATTTTGGGGGTCTTCGGGCTTCGAAGCCCTTTTTCTCTTATTATCTTTCTTCGATTTTGGAATCGGGGACTCGATCTTTTCCCCATGAGGGGCCGGCCTTATTTCAGAAAAATCCTCAATACCTGCATAGATAAAAACTAAGTATAAGAAAGGAAGTGTCTCCGGTAACGAAGAAAGCACCAGGATTTTACCATGATGTTTGGCTTCCCATTTATCCCTCGACAAGTCACGCCATTTGCATTCGTCAAACGAGAAGGTCGCGGCTAGTTTCCGGACCCAATCTTCGAGATCAGGGACCACATGGGGCATCCAAGCGACCGCTGAAAAAAGGATAAGAGTGTCATGCAAAATATAGTCAAAATACGGTAAATTACTGGAGAAACAACTCCATTTACGGCTGAATTTCCTCTTTTCTTGGAACAACATTATCTCCTCGGGGATGATGTCGATGGTCCTCACTCGAATGAACCGGCTCATCCGGCCTCGATCTTTATCTTAGTCCTTGCTGGCAAAGAAGGACTTGGTTGAATGGGGTTGGATTTTAATCAACCCTCGGAAGAGTTGAGGCCGGTACAAGCGAATAAGATGACTAAGGGTGAATTCGAGCCCCTCGGCCTTGCTGGAGAAGAAGCGAAGCATGATCACTATTCGTTAGAAAGATGGGTGGATTTGACCGAGGGTAACTTGGTACCTTTTACAAAAACCGATCATGATTGGATCGAGGGGACCCAGAGTGAAGGGGTAAGTGTAAACACTTAGAAACCCCTCCACGTGGGTGGTAATGTCTCCTCGCGGGTGGGGATCTGTACCACGACCCCATCCCCCCAACCACAATCCTTTTTCATGGCATCGAGGTGTTAATCCATTATCGAGCAGATATACCTCAAAGCGTTCTCACATCAACCAGGAACATCGGGAGGATTTTTAACGTTGAACTCTTACTTTATAGTGCAAGCCCCAGGAACGATCTCGTGAAGGGCCATAACCTTGCCGCCGGCCGGACGGAAAGAGGAGGAGGAAATTTTCTCTTTTTGAGGAACAATTTTTGAAGTTTTCGCCATTAGTTCTGGTTAAAAGAAGCGGAAATAGATGGGGTTTGATGATTTTTGGAACTGAAAAGGCGGAGAAGCTGGTAACAAAGGAGAAAGAGATGAAGAGAAAAATAAAGTATAGAAGTTACAAAGAGGAGGTAAAGTCCTTAATGGGATGAGGAACCCTGTATTTATAGGAGAGTGGCGACGTTTCGGCGACGTTAATGGTTGACCATCACTGGAACACATTTAATGTTTTGGGGAAGCGCACTTATGGGACGTTTCAGTCACCTCGAACGCTTACGTCACGGGGATGATGTCATTATCAGGGACTCCAAAATTCGAGGCTCAAATCGTTTCTTATCACTTTATTCCAAGAAACGCGGGGACTATCTATGTACGGTCAAAATCAGGTATGCCCGATTTCATAGGCTTGAAGAAGTCACTTTGAGCCCAAGTTCAGCGAACCCGATGAACCAAGCTTGAGCCTGATAACGGAGTATAAGGCTTGAAGATCGAAGTGCACGACGAGTACCTGGGCCGAGTATGACCTACCCCGAGATAATGTCGTTATGGGTTTGTAACAGAATGAGCGAGATTCCCACAAAGGTACAAAGATCAAGGCCTGAATTTCGGAACGGATTTGTACGAATTCGTACTAAGTAGTTAAACAGTTGTACAATCAGATTCTTTCTTAGAAATGGAAATGTATCTTATTTAGGACTCCCCTATTATTTAAAGGGGAGCCCATTCATTTGTAAACATCATCAATCATTGGCAAAGAATATACACTCTTACTATCTCGCTCATCTCACATCAGAATTGTTTCTTAGCTCTATTGTTTTTCCTTCACTGTTCATATTAGTGTACCTCGAGGCCATCATAGCTCGAGGTCGAGACTTGCTCACACACTGGTTTGATTTAGCTTGCTCACTTAACTTATACCTCTATTCTTGTTTATCAATTAGTATTGGACTAAATCACGTATCTTTAAGACCTCAATACAAATTTAATTATTACTCAAATTTTAGGGTAAACAATATATATATATATATATATATATATATATATATATATATATATATATATATATATATTAAAAAAATTCGGCCATCGGTGTCACGTGACACCGCTTGGCCTATAGTAGATCCGCCCTTGTTGGTCAGAGTCCTTAAATCCTTGTCATCTGCCAAGTATAATATGTTGTCTATTACTGTGTTCAAAATCAGAATTCCTTGTGTGTCCTTAAGGAATTTTAACCACCTCACAAGTTTCCAAGGTAATGGATTAAATCCTCCCAGGATGAAACGGAATAAACCTTCCTGCAACAGTGGCAATACAACCTACAGGATACCAATGAACTCAAAGAACGGAGCAAATCACACTTGACCCTTATGTTTATTTAGAAAATAATGCAACAAAGTAGAAAAGAGGGGAGATAATTTCATATTTTCCTCCTTCGAAAAATGAGGCCAAGTCTCTAAATTTATAGACAATTAAAGGGTGAGATGAAGAGGTGCAATCCGAAAGGTACCTCTTCCATTTCCCATTCACACCTTTTAATAAAACCGCAACAATCCCCCACATGAATTGGGAATGGATATATGCATGAAAATACTGTGTGATTCGCAATTAAGGATTAACCGCATCTGGATAAGTAGGTTTCCCTTTGAACTTTCCGTAGTGAACTTATGTCGGATATAATCGGTCAATCGGTATATTTGATATCTTTGAAACGTCGAACTTTGGTGTATACCTAGACAATCATAAGTCACACAATCAATCCTTAGCCGTTTTTGGTTCGCACGGTTGTGTTCGTTTCAGCCATGAACACCGTCTGGTTTCATGAGTGCATAGAGAATTGGCATTTACTTTCATTCCCCTTGAAGAGGCTTACACTTCACACTCACATAGGTGATTTCTAAACATGTAATCCTATAGACACACTATTTGGTCATATCCTGCCAGACTTAGAAAATCATTAAAAAAGCTTTAAGCTTTATTGACTCATCAAAAAGCCTTAATGCTTTACCTTGATTTCTGAACATTGTCTTCATCATGAGAATGGGTTGAAATATTTGACAATGTTGAACCGTCATTCACAAATTTGTTTGATCTCTTTGAACCTAGCTCTTGGGATCTCCAATCTTCTAGGTAGAGTTACCGCCATGATGACTTGTCAAAGGCCTTAGCCCCATTCCCTTCGATGATTTTTCAACTGCCTCTCTAGATAGGCCTTTTTAAAGTAGATCCGACACGTTATCTCTTGACTTTACGTAGTCAACTGTGATAACACCACTAGAGAGTAGTTGTCTAACGGTATTATGTCTATGTCGTATATGACGAGATTTTCCGTTATAAATAACGCTCCCACCCCTGCCTATTGCCGCTTGACTATCACAATGCATACAAATAGATGCCAAAGGTTTGGGACAAAATGGAATATTTTCCAAGAAATTCCGGAGCCATTCAACTTCTTCATCGGTCTTGTCTAAGGCTATAAACTCAACCTCCACTTTAGAGCGGTCAATGTACATTTGTTTGGATGATTTTCAAGACATCGCTCCTCCATTGATTATTTAGAATCGGTTGAACCAGTGATCTAATTTGCATCACTATACCCCTCTATTATCGTGGGATACTTATTGTAGTGCAAAGCATACTTTGGAGTATATTTCAAATACTTCAAAACTCGTTTGATTGTCATGAAAGTTCAATACAAACTTTCTTATGTCGTAGACTAATACGTCTCGACTTTCGATTGCATATCAGATTATTGACTACACTTAATGTAGAAATAGTAATATTATTACAACAGCTGGAATGATTGACATTAGTTGTGGCCACAACCTTTTAATATTAACACATTTCTCAATCATTCCGCCATTTTCAAGCAATTGTATGATATTTATTCATACCTCTATATGATATGCATATTATAGCACTTTAATTCATGAAATAAATCCAACTTGCAATGGATTTTGGTCATGCTAATCTGTTGGTTCACCTCATTATAGACCAACGCATTAATACATTCGTTCATGAACGGTCATGTTTATACAAAACATACAAACGCACTTTCATGAAAAGTCGCAACCTTTGAAGTGACATCCTTTTATAAACGAGCTAAACAATATACATTTTCAAGAAAGAAACAACCTTTCGAGAAAGGGAAGTGACCAATTTTTGAATTGGCAGTTTCACTCAACTAGTCTTCACTAAGACTGAACAAATAATGAGTTTACCAACTACCATATTGATTTTCACTATTTGTGGAATATAGACATCATGTCTAATATTGGCTTCTTTCATGCATAAGCTAAATGCCCCCACATTTCAAATATCATATGTCTTTTCTATCATTCGTTATCCACATATCAACCACATGACAATATTAATTGGTCAAATTTCGCATGTCAAAGTCTACGCAACTTCTTTCTTTTTCAGGAATCACAAACTATTGGTTGTTCCATGTGAATTTCTTCCTCCAAATAACAATTTAAAAAGGGTATCTTCTCATCCATTTGATGGATTTCAAGACCGTATATTGTAGCCAATGCTACTAACATTCATATGCATGCAATACTCATCACTGACGAGTGTATGTCAAAATAGTCAAGACATTATCATTGTCTAAACCATTTGGCGAATAATCTTGCCAACTATTTGTCAATAGTACTATCAATTTTTATTTTCTTTCTGAAAATCCAACAATTTTCCCAAGTATGATTACTTAATATGGATTCTGTCTCACTATTAACTGCTTCGTTCCGAGGAAGACATAACTACTTCCAAAGTTTGAAGCTCATTTTCTAATAAGAATGTCAGAAAATCTGGTCCAAAGGAAGTAATTATCTTTTGACGGTTACTACGTCTTGGATTCACCTCGTTAGGTGTACTTCCCTTTGCATCTTCCTGAGGTCGCTTAGATATTTCATTAGACGACTCACATTCCTTTTATACGGATAAATATTCTCAAAGAATTCAGCATAATCTGATTCAATTGTCGTATTAATATGAATGTCGGGATTTTCTGATTTATGAATCAGAAAACGATATGCCTTACTATCTATTGCATATCTTATGAAAACGGAATCAACAGTTTTTCATCCGATTTTTTATCCTTTTGGGTTTAAGAACTTGCACTTTACCCAAATATCCCCTACACTTGAAACTATTTCAAGTTGGATTTTCTTCCTTTCTATTTTTCATATGGAATGAATTGTGTCTTGCTAACCAATCTGGCACAACCAGAATTAATAAACGGTGAAGTTTTTAATCTTCAAACCGAGTAGCATCTGATACAACTAGGTCTAATAAATGGTGAAGTTTTTAATCTTCAAACCGAATAATATGTGACACGATCAATTTTAATAATCGGTGAAGTTTTTAATCTTCAAACCAAATAACATCTGATACAACTAGATCTAATAAACGGTAAAAACTTTAATCTTCAAACCGAATAATAAATTGGAGTAGAAAATCACTAAGATTTTAATCTCCATAACGCATATAAAGTCACTTAGACTTTAATTTCCGACAAATGAGTAGAAAGTCACGAAGACTTTAATCTCAACGAACGAGTAAAAAAATCACGCAGATTTTAATCATGAAGTAGGAGTAAAAAAATCACAAAGATTTTATTCTCCATAACGACAATAGAAAATCACAAGAATTTTCTCCAAAACATGGGCAGAAAATTACAAGTATTTGATTTTCTTTCCAAATGGCCTTCCAACTAAACCATTATAATCCCTTAACATTTCAACAATTTGATATATTATTCTTATCAAACTAACATATGTATATTTTTATTGAATCTAAAATGATTGATAAATGGAATAACAATTTCATTCAATAATATGTTATTCCTAGTTCTAGCATGCAATAAAATATTTTGAGATCATCACATAATAATCATCTACTCTAATATTGTAGAAATAAAATTTGGGTAAGGAGTAAAACCAGTATTGCAGTCACTTTCGAAATGATTCATCCTAAAATGAACGCACATGTATTTGTGACAAGTGACCCCGTATACACAAATTCGGGGCCATCGTGATGATAATGATATCTCTTAAAACACTGCAATTGCACCCCTTAATAAGTACTGGTCAACTTTTGAAGGAAAGTAAAACAAATCAGATTAGACCAAATCGGAACTGCTTTTCGTAACATATCTTCTCATTCACACAATAACTGAAACTTGACATGATGATGCTAATAGTTTTAATAATGAGAAAGCGAGTAATTTTAATGCCTTTATGTATGAGAGTTCAATACATATCCACTGAAACACATTGTCTTCAAGTCCATGCCATGATCTAATTTCAAAATTTTGCCTTGAAATTTGTCCTCGAATAATCAGTGTATCAACTAACATTGCGACCTTACGAACGCAACAAATGATACGATATATTCCATCAACTTAGGAATCATGGAGATAAGTTGTGTTCTGCCAACAATTGTGACTGGCTTTTCAAAAATTGGTTCATTAGATTAACCAAGAATAATGCACAACACCATTTACCCATAGAATGCAAACAGATGAGAAAAATTTTACTAAGCAATCTATAATCATTTCTCGTTATATTTACGGCTAACAGAATGTGATGTTTAGTTTCCAACAAACACCTGTTAAGATAAACACAGAAAATACATTTAAAAACATTAAAATTCCTTAAGATTGTTGTCTATTACTGTGTTCAAAATCAGAATTAGAAAACTGTTAGAAGAAACAGAAAATTTGTAAACGATAAGAAATATTCCGAGTCCACAATTTCCTTGTGTGTCCTTAAGGAATTTTAACCACCTCACAAGTTGCCAAGGTACTGGATTAAATCCTCCCAGGATGAAACGGAATAAACCTTCCTGCAACAGTGGCAATACAAACTGCAGGATACCAACAAACTCAAAGAACGGAGCAAATCACACTTGACCCTTATGTTTATTTAGAAAATAATGCAACAAAGTAGAAAAGAGGGGAGATAATTTCAGATTTTCCTCCTTAGAAAAATGAGGCCAAGACTCTAAATTTATAGACAATCAAAAGGTGAGATGAAGAGGTGCAATCCAACAGGTACCTCTTCCATTTCTCATTCACACTCTTTAATAAAACCGCAACATAATACTCTTACTATAGAGCCTAGCAATAGAACCGTTTCGCCAATAGATCATTTTGAATTCAACTGCAAGTTCTTTCACAGCAAGGACGGGACTATGGTATAGATAATGTTTAGAACTACTTGTATTTAGCTATGGCGCTCCTTTATATGTGCACCTGGGACACTTTTTCTCAATGACTTAATTGTACCATAAAGATCAGTTTGCCTCCTGTGGATAAAAAGAAAGAGATCATGGAGAATGTTTCCCGAGACAGATCTTGTGAAATTGATGGATGTATTGTGCGCATAATAAAGAGCCTGACGGATATTCTTCTTTAGGATCTCGTACAGAAGTGCATTAATAAATTGAAGTTTAAGGTACGTGGCATCTTCGCCATTTGGATTTCCTCCGCTTAGGTTTCCATTTGGAAAGTGGGCATACTTTTGGCCAGCCAACATAGTAACCATGACATCCAATTTAAAAATGGAGGAACATTGTTGCTCCACATTGGATATTTCATTTTCTATCTTACTATCTAGCTGCCAAAGTTAACAAGCAGATTCTATTGTCTATTTTTGTCGACTTGGGCTGAGGGTCTCTCCGAAATATCTTCTCTGTTCTTTCCGGTGTGTTCCTTCCGGGATAGGGGTAAGGTCTGCGTGCAATCTATCCTCTCCTGACCTCACTTGTGGGATTTTGCTGAGTTATTGTTGTTATATAGTTCCACTCAAAAATCCAACCATACATCCACTTAAAGTTTAACAAGCTCATAAATATTCCAAGTGCTCATGAGAGGTAAAGATTCAAATAAATGGTCAATTCAACAAACGGGCCAGGATTGTAGTGTGGTTGCCAAAGAGAATAGGATTACAGGCTCAAAGCGGCTAACTAGGATACACAACAATCAGGCGGGTCACATGCATATAATTGGCTCAACAAAGAAAAGCCTATATCACTTCCGAGACTGAACAAGACTGTTATTTCTCTTTGCAAACACACGAGCATGTTCTAGACATCAATTGACATTCACGTATCACAAACCCTCGTACACACAATGTCACATAACTCACATAGAGTCGGATTTTTCCCAACTCTCTAGTCAAAGCAGTTAAGCAAGGTCGAGATCAAACAAATTAAGGTACTTATACACGAGTCAAGAACTCATCCTAGGCGTCACAACTAAGGCACTCACCACTCTCAAGGCGTACGCAGTCAAGGAATATTGCTTCAAGTTAGAACTATGACTCAAGATTCCTTATTCCTACAAAAAGAAAAGCCTAACTGAACCCGGTTCAATGTAAACCCCTTGGGAAAAAACCGCGGCACAAAAAGTTAAGGAAAAATTGTTGCACTACCCAAGAAAATACAATAAAATAAAATAAAAATATAGGACATATTTTTGGATTTTCAATTGTTTTTGATTTTTTTTTTCTCATTCGAATTCAAATCCCTCAAGAAGCCAGGCGATGAAATCCATCACCGGAAGGAGACGAAACTAAAAAATTATAATTACTAAATATTACATGCCGATAGAATTCAGATTTATAATTACAGACCATATTATTTAAAAAAGCAAGAAACAAATCAAACAAAGCCAAATAGCAAATAGAAAACAAACAAATACAAACAAATAGGAGCACTCCACCCCACACTTACCAAATTGCATTGTCCCCAATGTAAAATAATAGAAACAATAGTGAAGACTCCCTCGGGCTCTTGGCCTAATCATCAGCACCCTCGAAGGTGCGCAAGTATTCCTCGTCATCAGAAGGGGCAGATTTCACGTTCTCATCAGGTGGAAATTGTCCTCCCTCAGCCAAACCCAACCACTGGTGAGTGATAGTAGTGACGGGGTGGTCCTGCTGCAGCTTCACCAAGTCAGTATCCCCCCGAGCAGCACGAAGGGGCATATCAACAAACAAGAACAATAGTGTCTCCTTGACATAGTGCAGCCTCTGGTCTGAAGTAACAATAGTAGCAGGAGGGTCTATCACCACTGTGATATCAAAGGCCTTGATAAGATGTGGCACTAGGATTGTCCGGTCATAATGAAACACCTCATCTATATTGTGCGCCCGCAACAGCCGAGTGATCTTACTCGGGTAATATAGGCGGCGGGCCCCAAATGGTCGCACTCTCTCCATGTGCTCCAGTATGAATTTTTGAAGATAAAATCTCATCCTTGTCAAAAAGACATAGATCAAACACACCTTTAGCTATGAGACATCAGTGTCACTTTGGGTAGGCATAATTTTGGCATTGATAAATCGTAAAAGAACCGTGTCGGATGGTGGAATGTGCCCTTCTTCATGTCCTTGTGGTACTCATTAACATCCCACGTCCATGCGGCAAAAGATTCAGCTCCAGATAGTTGTCTCCGGATATCAAGATAGTTTGGTCGATGAAGAAACCTCTAAAAGAGCTTGTAGGAGTGCTCTGTGAGACCCATAATCCGATTGATCACTTAGGAGGAGAAGGGAATCACTTTACCTCATACTCGTACCTCGTACACAACATCCAGGCTTGCCTCAGGTTGCCAGTTTGCATAAAACTCCTTTACCAAGTTCACGTTCACCGTATCGCTGGGACGGAACAAACATTCAAAACCCACAGCTAGAATGTTGTTGTATATCTCATTGTATTTTTCGAGACACATTTCCATCATCTATAGCAACCTCAGGTTGGGTTCATATGAGGTAAGAATGTCCTAAACCATTGTCTAGCGTGGGCTGGGAAAGCCCGAATACAGAACTTGCACTTTGGGACCTCGTCAGCATCCGGGTCATGGCACTACATCTCCTCATCCACTAGAGCGGGGGGTGGTTCCCCTCTACCCCCTCTACGACTGCTAGAAGCAACCCTTGAGGAACCTGTGTTAGCACGTTTTCTAGGACAGAGAGATATTGTACATGCACAAGACGAACACAATTACCCATAACACTTAGAACAAAAAGCAAGACCAAACGGGGTACCACCCCACACTTGTGTCATTGTTATGTTTACAAGTACAAGGTATACTGGGGACTCAGACTACCTCATTGAAAGCGCGCCACAAGCAATCAACAACCTGTCGAACCACCAGCGTAACATTACAACAAGATAACCAATAACTACATTATTGTACAAGACAAAATCAAGAAGTTAAACTAGTAATTAAGAAAGAAAACCAAGAAGTTATACTACAATACTACACAGGTACTCCACATGAATCGTACATCCCAATTAGCCACTAATAACACAATAGCATGGGGTGGTCAATCGATTAACACTCGGGGCTAACACGTTAAAATTTCACTACGAGGTCGAGGTTGCGGTGCTTCTCGTACAACAGTTAGAGCAACACTTGTAGATCTACTAGTTGCTCCAGCTCAGGAGCAAATTCAAGATGTAGTTGAGCCAGTGGGACCAGCTCAAGCACTAGATGTGCCCATTGTGATTCAAGGTCTTCAAGAGGCTCTGGACCAGATATTGACTGTTTGCACTAGCCTTGCAGGCGGGTTCAATTCCGGTCATGCCAGCCACTTCTCAAGTCAGGGGAGGTGCTCAGACTCCCGCAAACCGTACTCTAGAGCAGGTGGTGCGGGGACTTCACACAACCAGGGTACTACCAGCCCAGCCGGTTGCAGTTCTCAGGCCCGAGTGGGTAAGTCATCTCTTAGTGCTCGTCCGGGTCAATCATATCTTAGTGCTCTCCCAGCTTATAGTTCATCCTCCATCTGTTTAGGGTTCATCTGTGCCATGTCCTTCTAGTAGTTATTCGATTCTCCTGCCTCAATTAAATCCCCACCACCAGTGGGGAGTAGCTTTGTGTACGGGGAGTTTGGGCATGTGTGGAGATAGTGTCCCCGTCACTTGGGAGGTCCAGTTCAGCAGAGGGGTCAGGCTATGACTTCCACACCAATTACTTCACCACCCGCCCAGCCAGCTCGGGTTAATGCTCAAGTAGTTAAAGGTCGCCCTAGAGGGGGAGGTCAATCAGGTAGCGGACAGGATAGATTCTATGTTATCCCTTCCTAGCCATAGGTCGTTGCTTCCGACGTAGTGATCACAGGTAATGTCTCAGTGTGCCACATGGATGCTTTGAACCTAGTTCTACTTATTCCTATGTATCATCATATTTCACTCGTTATTTGGATATGCCCCGTGAGTCCTTAGTTTCACCCATTCATGTATCTACGCCGGTGGACAATATTATTATTGTGGATCGTGTGTACCGATCGTGTGTGGTGACTATTTGAGGATTGGAGACTAGTGTTTATCTCTTATTGGTTAGTATGGTTTATTTTGACGTGATTCTGGATATGGATTGGTTGTCCCCATGTCATGATATTATGGATTGTCATGCTAAGACCGTGAAGTTAGCGATGCCAGGGGTTCTGAGGATTGAGTGGAGAGGTTCTATAGATTATGTTCCCAGCAGGGTGATTTCTTACCGGAAGGCCCAACGGATGGTTGGAAAATAGTGTCTGTCATATTTGGCCTTTGTGAGGGATGTCGGTGCTGATACTCTGACTATTGATTCTATTTTGGTGGTGCGAGATTTTTCAAATGTGTTTCCTGTAGACCCTGTTGGGCATGCCACCCGACGTAGATATTCATGTTGGTATTCACTTGGTGTCGGGAACTCAACCCATTTCTATTCTTCCGTATTATATGGTACCGCGAGAGTTGAAGGAATTGAAAGAGCAGCTTCAGGAGCTTCTTTATAAGGGGTTCATTAGGCCTAGTGTGTCACCTTGGGGTGCACCGGTTCTATTTGTGAAGAAGAATGATGGTACTATGTGGATGTGCATCAATTATGGGCAGTTGAACAAAGTTACAACTATGAACAAGTATCCTTTGCCGCGCATTGATAATTTATTTGACCATCGTCAGGGAGCTAGAGCATTCTCTAATATTGATTTGAGGTCTGGTATCACCAGTTGAATATTCGGGACTAGGATATTCTGAAGACGGAATTCAAGACCCGATATGGTCACTATGACTTCCTTGTGATATCTTTTGGGCTGACCAACGCCCCGAAAACATTCATGCATCTGATGAACATGTAATTCTAGCCATAACTTGTTTCGTTTGTCGTAGTATTTGTTGATGATATTCTGGAGTACTTATGTAGCCAGGAGGAGCATGCACAACATTTGAGGATTGTAATACAGAGGTTGAAGAAGGATTATGCCAAGTTCTCCAAGTGTGAGTTTCGGCTCGGTTCGGTGGCGTTCTTGGGGCACGTGGTGTCTAGTGAGGGGATTAAGGTGGATCCAAAGAAGATAGATGCGGTTGAAAGTTGGCCCAGACCGTCTTCAGCTACTAAGATTCCGAGTTTTCTCAGCTTGGCCGGATATTATTGTCGCTTCGTTGAGGGTTTATCGTTCATTGAAGCGCCTTTGACCATGTTGACCCATAAGGGTGCTCCATGGTGGTCGCATGAGTAAGAGAGCTTTCAAAATATCAAGGTTTCCTTGACCACAGCTCCAATTCTAGTTCTGCCTGCAGCATCGGGTACTTATACGGTATATTGTGATGCTTCTAGGATCGGTATTGGGTGCATTTTGATGTAGGAAGGTTAGAGTGATTGCTTATGCTTCATTCCAGTTGAAGCCTCATGAGAAAAACTACCATGTATATGATTTAGAGTTGGCAGCCATCGCCCATGCATTGAATATTTGGAGGAATTATCTCTACGGCGTGTCTTGTGAGGTATTTACAAATCACCGGAGCATTTAGCACTTGGTAAAGCAAAAGGATCAAAATTTGACGCAGCGGAGATGGTTGGAGCTGCTAAAGGACTATGATATTACCATTTTTTATCATCCCGAGAATGCCAATGTGGTGGTCGATGCCTTGAGTAGAAAGGCAGTGAGTATGTGTATCCTAGAATTTATTCTGATAGGTGAGAGACCGCTTACATCAAATATTCAGGCCTTGTCCAATCAGTTCGTGAGGTTAGATGTTTCGGAGCCTAGTCGGGTTCTAGCTTGTTTGGTTTCTCGGTCTTCCTTATATGATCGCATCAGATAGCGTCGGCATGATAACCCCCATTTACTTGTCCTCAAGAACACATTTCAGAACGATGATTCTAAGGAGGTTACTATTGGGGATGATGGGGTGTTGAGGATGTGTGGGCTACGTGACTTGATTCTTGAGGAGGCCCACAGTTCGTGTTATTCCATTCATCTGGATGCCGTAAAGATGTAGCAGGACTTGAGGTAGCACTATTGGTGGTGGAGGATGAAGAAAGATATAGTGGGGTTTTTAGCTCGGTGCCTTAATTGTAAGTAGGTGAAGTACGAGCATCAGAGATTGTTCCGCGCATTTCATTCTAGTTAGGACTACCTATTCCTTGTACCGGTTGGTTGAGATTTACATCCACGGTGTCTGTCATTTCAGATCGGGACACACAGTTTACATCACAGTTTTGGAGAACAATGCAGCGAGAGTTAGGCACACGAGTTGAGTTGAGTACAACATTACATCCTCAAACAGACTGACAGTCCGAGTGCACTATTCAGATATTGGAGGATATGCTACGCACTTGTGTCATGGATTTTGGAGGTTCTTAGGATCAGTTTTTGCCGCTTGTAGAGTTTTCCTACAACAATAACTGCCAATCGAGCATTCAGATGGCTTCGTATGAGGCATCGTATGGGAGAAAGTGTCGGACTCCGGTGGGTTGGTTTGAGCCGGGTGAGGCTAGGATATTAGGTACTGACTTGGTTCAGGATGCTTAGGACAAGGTTAAGTTAATTCAGGATGCTTCTCACGGTGCAGTCTAGACTGAAGACATCAAAAGGTTCGTGATGTTGCTTAAATAGTAGGAGATAAGGTATTGCTCATAGTTTCACTCATGTAGGGTGTTATGAGGTTCAGGAAGAAAGGTTAGTTGAGCTCTCGGTTTATTGGGCCTTTGGAGGTGCTTGAGAGGATTGGAGAGGAGGCTTACAAAGCTTGCATTTCCACCTAGTTTATTGAGTGTTCACCCAGTGTTTCATAATTCTATGCTCCGAAATTATTTTGGCGATCCGTCTCATGATTAGGACTTCAACACGGATCAGTTAAATGGTGATTTGACTTATGATGTGGAGCCGGAGGCTGTTTTGGTTGGGCAGGTTCGAAAGTTGAGGTCAAAGAACATAGCTTCAGTGAAGGTGCAGTGGAGAGGCCAACAAGTCGAGGAGGCTACTTGGGAGACTGAGCGAGAGATGCAAAGTATATATCCACACCTATTTGAACCAGTTCGAGGACGAACGTTTGTTTAAGAGGGGGAGGATGTAATGACTCGGCCGGTCGTTTTGATTATTATAGGCATGTTCCCCCCATTTATTAATTATTTCATGCTCATTTGGTATGTGACTTGTTGGGGTAGTTGGTTTGGTACGGGGGATGTTTCAGTATGAATTGGGACACTTAGTCCCAAGGTTAGAATCCTAAGTTGAAAGCAATGTTGTGAAGAGCGTGACGCGAGGAAAAGCGACAACCCCCATTTCACGAGAAGCGAGAAGCGAAGCGCTCGCTTTTTGAAGTGAAGCGAAATTTAAAAAATAAAAAATAAATACTGCATAAACAACACATGTAATTATAAAAAAATGTTCAATACTTCAGTTGAAAAACTAAAGAGTAGCATCAGTTAAAGTACAATAAAGGAAATGAAAATTAGAGGTAAAAACATTGGGCAGAGGAGAAATAAAATTGGGCAATTTTTTCTTTCACTGTTAAAAATTGGCATCAATTCTGAGAAAGAACCGAAGGTAAAAAAAATTCGCCAATATGTCACTGCTTTTTGGACGTTTAAATAGTGGAAGAAGAAGAAGAAGAAGAAGAAGAAGAAGAAGAAGAAGAAGAAGAAGAAGAAGAAGAAGAAGAAGGAGAAGAAGAAGAAGAAGAAGAAGAAGAAGAAGAAGAAGAAGAAGGAGAAGAAGAAGAAGGAGAAGAAGAAGAAGAAGAAGAAGGAGAAGAAGAAGAAGAAGGAGAAGGAGAAGGAGAAGGAAGAGGATGAGGAGGAGAAAAATCAGAACGTACGTGTTGTTGTTGAAGACTTGAACTTCAAGTTGAATAAGTTGATGCTTTCAATCAATGAAGAAGAAGAAGTCGACCAGTGCCTTTAAAACCCTAGTCGCATTTGTTCCTTTAATGAAAGACTAGACCTCGTTTTTAATAAAATAGGGTTGGGTCTGTTTTAAAACAGAGAAGCGGCCGCTTCTTCGCATCGCATTGCTTTCCCGCTTCCCACTTTTTAGTGGGAAGTGGTCGATTTTCTATACCTGAGTCTCTTCAGCATGGTGAAGCATGCAGCTTCTCGCTTAAAGCGAGGAAGCGGGCGCTTTTTTAAACACTAGTTGAAAGAGTTGACTGCATGTTGACTCATGTAAAAATGGCTCCGAAATAGAGTTTTGATGGTTCTTATGGCTCCATATGGTGATTTGGAATTAGGAGTGTGTTCGGATATTCATGTGGAAGTCCGTAGATGATTTTGGCTTGAATTGGAGAAAGTTAGAAAAATAGAAGTTGAGAGAGTTGAAAAGTTTGACCAAGAGTTGACTTTGTGGTTACCGGGCTCGGATTTTGGTTCTGCAAGTTAGAATAGGTCTGTTGTATCATTTATGACTTGTGTACAAAATTTGAGGTTAATAGGAGATGGTTTGGTATGTTTCGGCAATAGTTTTGGAAGTTAGAAGTTCATTAGGTTTGAATCGATGCGTGATTCATAGTTTTAGTATTGTTTGATGTGATTTGACGCTTCAAGCGAGTTCATATAATGTTTTAGGACTTGCTGGTATGTTTGATTGAGGTTCTGGGGCCTCGGGTGTGATTCGGATCATGCTCAGCGCATTTTGAACTTGGAGGAACTGCTGATTTTTCTGTTGTTGGTTTCCTTATACGCGATCGCGAGTGGAGGATCGCGATCACGAAGAGTGTTGATGGCAGATGAGGAATTTGTGTTATGTGTTCGCGATAAGGTGTTTGTGATCGCGAAGATTGGGAAGGCAGTGCTACGTGAATGCATGTGTTAGGTTGCGTTCGCGAAAAAGAAAGGAGGAGGTTGGAGTTCACGCGATTTGTTCTTCGCGATCGCGTGAAGAGGTCCGTGATTGCGTAGTGTAATGAGTCTGTGAGTCGCGTTTGCGGTGGGTTATTTGCGTTCGCGAAGAGTAATTTGAGGGCATCTAATTTTTGTTCTTTGCGATTGCGAAGAAGAACAGCTAGGCAGAATATAAGATTTCAAAATGAGGGTTAGAGTAAAATTTCTTAATTGGACTTTGGGAGCTCAGATTGAGGCAATTCTTGGAGGAATTTTCAAGGAATTGATTGGGATAAGTGATTTTAACTCGGATTTGGTAAATATACATGAATCTATCATTATTTTTATCATTTAACTAGTATTTTGGGTTGGAAAAATTAGGAAAATTGTAGAAACTTCAAAGGCTTTAATTTGAAGATTTGAAAGTCGAGTCGTGATCAGAATTGAATAATTTTGGTATGGTTGGACTCGTGGTTGAATGGGTGTTTGGTTTTGTTAATTTTGTCGGATTCCTAGAGACGTGGGCGCATGGTTGACTTTTTTAGTTGACTTTTTGACTTTTGTTAAAGAACTTAGCTTTGTCATATGGAATTGATTCTATAGCTTGTGTTTGTTGTATCGAGTTATTTGTGGCAAGATTCGAGGCGTTCGGAGGCCGATTCGCGAGGTAAGGACTCATTGGAGTAAAGATTTACACGATTTGAGGTACGTAACACTTCTAAACTTGGTTTTGAGGGTATGAATCCCTAAATTACTTGTTATGTGGTTGGTGTTGAGGTGATGCACATGCTAGGCGATGGGAGCGTGGGTGTGCGCCGTAGAAATTGTGACTCGGTCGATTCTGTGGAAATGTGTGGTCATATAAACTTATTATTTTCCACGCATTTTGCATGTGTTAGAGAAATTGAGCTGTGATTCATGTTGGAAATCATGCTTAGGCTATATGTTGGTACTGTTGGAACCCACAGAGGTCGTGTTGATGTTGAAATACTTTCTTAATTTGCAATTATGTACCCAGTCACATCTATCAATTGCATATTACATCTCCGCCTCTGTTTCCATTTATTGATACATCATATTACCATTGTTTGGGTTGGTTGTCAAGATATTTGTAATCCCGAGAGACTAGAGAGATTGATGATCGAGTGAGGCCGAGGGGCTGATTGTGAGTGATATTTATGAGATCGGGTTGCACGTCGTAGCAGGATTTATTGATTCATGCCATGATTGACTTATTTTAGCACTTGGGCAACCGTCCCGCCGGAGTCTGACTTACCATCAGTGAGCGCAGGTACCTACTGAGTGCGAGTGGTGAGCAATTGGGAGGACTGAGTGACTGTAAGAACTGAGTGACTATGAGGACAGAATAACTGGAAAGGCTGAGTGAATTGATGCTCCGAGAGTATGCATATGATTTTATCATTGTCATGCATTACAGTTGGCATGCATAATTGACATGTAAATATAGTGATGTATCATTCCTCATTTATCACACTTGGCATATTTATTCGTATTGAACTTAAATTGTTAAACTTGAAAGCATGTCTACATCTTTGTACTATTAAATTCTATATTTGGATTGTAACTGTTGAGCTTGTCACTGCTTTCAGCCCAAGGTTAATCTTGTTATTATTAAGTACATTGGGTCGATTGTACTCATACTATATTCTGCATTTCGTGTACAGATCCAGGTACTTCCGTGTAAGACTTTTGCTAGCTTTGGGGCTTTATCTGTTAGAGACTATCGAGGTAGCTGCTTTGGCGTCAGGAGACCATAACTATCCTTCTTTTCAGTTATTTGTATCGTTCTATCTTCCTAGATAGTGTTTTAGCAGTCAGACTATGTTGTCATTTAGATGCTCGTGTACTCATTGACGCTAGGGTTTTGGGGGATTTTGTATTGAGTCGCGGTATTTTATTATCAGTTATTTATGAGATTTTACTCTTAAGCTTATTTTATTATGTTTTCAAATTTAAAAATGTGTGTTTTATTGTAATTGTCGGCTTGCCTAGTATTGCAATATGCTACGACATGTGAGATTTGGGTTGTGACATAAAATGAGCTTGTTTTAAAGTATCTTCTTGGGATGCTATTCCAGTATTCAACTGTGAATTTAGTGTTTGTGAAAGTATAAGAAGGGTGAATTGTAGTCTTTTTATATTTTAGTAAATTACTTTTCAATCTTAGTCAATTAATACGGAGATAACCTGCATAATACCATTAGTACTTCAACAAATACGAATCACAACAAGCAGCAAATGTGCAGAATATAATGTGAGAGTAAAGTAAATGACACTAGAAATTTTTATACTGGTTCATATCCAATGTAGTACTCTAATCCAATTCCCTTGGGTTCTCTCATTAATTCTTTGTAATTGGGTTGAGTACGGCCTTTGTGGCTTTCAGTGTTCACCGCCAACTTTTACAAGGTTGATTTTTACTCGCTCACCGATAACAAACAGAGATAAGTTTTAACACGCTCACCAACAATGTACAAGGTCGGTTTTCACTCGTCCACCAGCAACGACACTTTGGTTTTCACCCACTCACCAAAGAAACGAAGAATGACACAATCTCTCAAGACAAAATGCCCATCCAATATTTTTTTTTCACTCTTCTCTCTTTTGTTAATATTGCAAATAAACCAAAATGAAATATAATACTTGTTAAGAATAGAACAAAGAACTTGAGGTGGGATAAACAACAATATGTAAGGCTGCGTTCTTTTCCTCCTCCATAAAACTTCCTTTTTATAGTCTTTTCAACTTTTTCTATTTATTGCATAACCCAAGGGATTTTTGAAGAATCTTTCAATATTCCTATAGCCATTGATCCTTCCTTGAAAATTGGAGTAATATCTTGTTTTAGATCTCTTGACTGTTGTAGACATTGCTTTATAAGGTGGATTTGAATATCTTCTGTCGATGCAATTTTTTATTTTGAATTGCACAATTTGAATTTCCAAGCATTAGAGCACATGATGTCATTTCCAATTCTTTCCCCGAATAGGTCCAGTGATTAATATTTCTCTGCAGCATTCCTCGTAAAATATGTCTTTCCTTTTTGTGGAGTCTCTCTTTTGTTGACTAGTGATGATCTTTATCCCCTTTAAGATTTCTAGTTGCGATACTCTTCCATTTTGGTGAGTAAGTACAGATGGATTTTCCAAATCTCTTCCTTAACTGATTCCTTGACCAATGTAAAAAATTTGCTCCTTGCCAAAATATTTTATTCTTGTCCTTTTAATATGAATTCCCAAAGTTCCTTCTCTTTCACCATCTTTTACCATAGTATGTTTCTAGAATATAGCCGTTAGTTTTGGACTTTCCTTGTTTATAACATTTTCCATCTCTCCTTGAATCTATTTCAAATCTTCTATATATCGACTTTTATCATTCTTCCAGCACAGTCTTCTTTCCTTTTTGTTCAAATCATTCTTTATTTAGCAAATAATATTCTCATTAACTAATTCGTCGAATCTCCATCACTATCTTCATTGAGCAAACTTGCACAAAAATTCATTTACCACAAGTAAATATTTTTTAATTAAAACTTATGTTGGTTTGTTATCATCAAAATCGGTAGGTGAAACCTTGAAGCTAACAAGTGTTTGTACCTGAGACTGTTGACTTGCTATCATGGTTTCAGATTGTAACAACGCGATCGATCATTTTGAGCATTTGCACTTCGCTCGGTAGTTTACGGGCATGAGTAGATCCGTATGATGTATTATGACTTTTGTGAATCAACGATTTTGGCTTTCAGGTTATTCGGAATCGGTTTGGAAGAATGAATTGCAATGTTGAAGTTTAAGTTGAAAGAGTTGATCAAGTTTGACTTTTTGTGAATTTGACCCCGGAACGGAGTTTTGATGGTTCCATTAGACCCGGATGGTGATTTTAGACTCGGTTGTATGCCCGGATTTGCATTTGGTTGTTCTAGACGATTTCGGCACAAGTTGGCAAAATTAGAAATTTGAAGGTTTGGAAAGTTCATTAGTTTGACCGGAAGTTGACTTTGAGGATATCAGATTCAGATTATGGTTCCAGGAGTTGGTATGGCTTCGTCGTGTCATTTGGGTATTGTGTGCAAAATTTGGGTTCATTCTGGGTTTGTTTGTTATGTTTTGGTACAAGTTATAGAAGTTGAAAAGTTCAAAGTTCATCAAGTTTGATTTGAGGTGTGATTCGTCGTTTTGATGTTGTTATGGGTATTTTGAGGTCTCAAGTAGGTCCATGTTTTATATGGGACTTGTTGGTATATTTGTACGGTATCCCGAGTGGCTCGGGTGAGTTTCGGACGAGGTCCACATCATTTTAATTTCATGTTGCATTGCTGAAAGTTTTCTGGTTCTACTGAGACTGCACCTGCGGAGTGTTGGGCGCAGGTGCGGAGACGCAAAAGCGACTGTATCATCACAGAAGTGATAAGGAGAGCTGGACGTGAGGATAGCATGTGCGGGTGCTTGGGCGCACCTGCGCAACCGCAGATGCGGTTCAAGTGCGCAGAAGCGCGATCGCAGAAGCGGCTTAAAGACCGTAGGTAGTACGGATTGTTGGGTCAGGCTGTTTTCGCAAAAGAGAAGTTTAAGCGGTGGTCAATTGCGACGAATTGTCCGCAAATGCGGTAAGTGCGGGGCAGAATGTTAAATACAAGGGTTCGCGATTTTGGCTTCACTTTTACATTTTCAAGCTCGGATTGAGGTAACCTTTGGAGCAATTTCACCACAAGGATTTGACTAAGTATTCTACACTTGATTTTGATCTTATTCCATTAATTTTTGGCAATTGGTTGATGAAATTTTAAAGAGAAATTGGGGGTTTAGCGTAAAGTTTCATAATGTGAAATTTTTGAGTTTTGAACATCACATTGAAGTCGGATTTGAGTAAAACTAGTTTGGCTGGACTTGTAATTGAATGGGTTGACGGATATTATGAGTTTTGTCGGGTTCCGAGGTGCGGGCCCAGGTTGGGATTTTTGGTCGATTTCGAGCTTTTAATTCAAGATTTGATCTTTTACGATGGGGATTAGTTCCTTTATCATTGTTTGGTGTATTTTAGTTAATTTTTTTAGTTTCGAGCCGTCAGAAGTGGGAACGCTCGTGATGCATTTTTGGAGCATCGCTTGGCTTGCTCGGTATTGAAATTGGCTTGTTCGAGGTAAGTAACTCTTCTAAACTTGGTGTTGAGGGTGTGAAACTTCGAATTACGTGTTATGTGATTGGTATTGAGGTGACGCATATGCTAGGTGATGGGTGTGTAGGCGTGCACCCTGTGAATTATGACTATGTTGTTTCCATGGCACCCTATAGTGGCCCTATTTTGTTGAAATCTATGTTTGCACCGTGTGATAAAGTAATTGTGTTGTCAATCATGTTAAATATCATGTTTAGGCTTTATGCTGATATTTTTAGGACCCATAGTGGTCGTTTCTTGTTGTCATCTCACCGATTTCATTGAAATTTCGTACTTAGTCATATTCGTGCATTCATATCATATCTCAGTCTTAGTTGTTATTTATTGATACATCATATCATTATTGTCGGGCTAGTTTTATGACATTGTGAGCCGTGAGTGAGACTGGAGAGATTGATGACTGAGTGAGGCTAAGAGCCTGATTACAAGTGACAGTTATGGGATCGGGCTGCCCTCCGTAACATGTTATATTGATTTATGCCTAGATCTGGCTTATGATAGCGCTTGGGTTGTAGGAGATACATGGCATTAGCATGCACACATGACATACAAGCACAAAGATGAATTTTCCTCATGTTGTACGGTATCACGACATTCATGACATTTTACACACATTGATATGTGGGCATAGAGAGGTATTTCACACTTGCTATCTAGAAAAAAATGAAACATCTTATTTATTATGGAAAGGATATTTGGAAAAAATTACAGTTTTCACACTTACTCGTATTTTTTGCATTTTCGGTAAAAGATTTGGGTTTTCACTGAGATACTTGAAAAGCGTGACTATTTTCTGGAATTGTGAACGAGCTGAGCAATTTTTACTTCTGAGATACCTCTTTTATTACTTTTGTTATGTTGTAATGAGTTGTTGTGGAATATTGGTATTGGACTAGACCTAGTGTTAGCTCGTCACTACTTTCAACCTAAGGTTAGGTTTGTTACTTACTAAGTACATGGGGTCGGTTGTACTCATACTACACTTCTGTACCTTGCGTGCAAATGTTGGCTGTTGATGTTGCTGTGTTCGATGGGAGCTGGATTGAAGATGTACCTGCGTCCCAGTTGTAGCTGCCCCTTGTTCGTGGTAGCTTTAGATCTATAAAACTCTGTTTATGTACTTTCAAATAGACGATGTAGTTATTTCATTTCAACTTTGTAAATTCTATTCTTAGAAGCTCATGATTTGTACTACCAGTCCTCGGGGTAATGCATAAGATTCAGATAATTTATTTGCTCAATTATCTTGTTAAATATTATTGGAAGTGGTTAGTTATTAGTTGGCTCACCTAATGAGTTCTGTTAGGTGTCATCACGACTTGTAGATTTTTGGGTCGTTACACAGATGCATCAAATTGTTGTTGCAAATGAGCAAAAGGAACATCCTTTTTTTTCTTTTTCTAAGTAGTCCTATTAATTCTGTCGTCTGTTCTTTGCGTTACTCTAGTAATACTAAGTTTTTGACCATTCTTACCCTGCCTTTGGATTCGTATTTTGTTCGTACACAATCAACAGAGGCCTTCACGACATATGTTGCAACGTCTCCAATAGCATGCTCTTACTTCGTCTTTCCCTTAATAAGTCATCAAATTTGGTGCTTTTTGATCCCCAGTTGCTATGGGGAACAAAGGACGAAATACAATCGATTCCTCCATTTAAGTGGTTCTCGCTTCTCCTTGTTCCTGTTCCTAACTCCTCCCCGGGTAGTTCCCAATGTTTGGCACTTTCCATACTTCATGGGTGCAACATCAACAAATTCGCTCATGATCAAGTTACAACCTAAGATCTATGACCATATTATGTTAACTGTTCGTATTTCGTTCATTCCATCGGTATGCTCCCAGGTACCTGTAATTGTGGTCCGTTTGCCAGAACCAAGGGTCTTTCTGTAGAAACCTCCACGAACAATCATCATTTTTTGATGGTTTTTCCGCTTCTCACAGCTGCTCTTTCCACACCTCCAGATATCTTGTGCCAAATTGTCGCCCCTTTCCTTATTTCTTTGATAATAGAGTTGGCTATCTTTGTGGCATAGATTGTACAAGTTCGTGGAGAGGGCTGGACGAGTGGAATGAGGGAAAGCGGCTCGATCGACAAAAAAGAAGAGTAGCCTCCCCAGAACCTGGCAAAGTCATTATCAATGAATTCCCGAGCAATTCTCAACCAACATATGCGATTCATTCTAGCCAGAATTAAAGAATTAATAGGACTATCTTAGACACAAAAGGAGAAAAACCACTTGTATTTTGGATATATGTTAGAATGTACGGTAAATGGTCAAATATACCCTTGTACTTTCGAAAATAGTCTAAAAATACTCTTCATTATACTGTTGGGTTATCTATACCCTGCCGTCATACTTTGGAACAAAAATACCCCTATTATGGATGGAGTGCCGCGTGACAGCACCAGATTAAAACGACCCATCCTTTTTTTTTACATGATCTATTTTTTTTTTAAAACATCACCCGACCCAATTTTCACCCAAGGTAAAAATACACCATATCTAGACTCTTCTCATTATCTCCAAAAATTTGGAAGAGTTTTTGAAACTATGAAACAAGAAATCTTGGACTCACTGGGTTCTCCTAAGGGGTGAGTTGCCCGTAAAATACGTGGTAGTGCCTCTTAACACTAAGAGGCTTGTGTCAGTCACATTTGGAAAAATATCATTGACCAAACTTGCACAAAAATTCATTTACCACAAGTAAATATTTTTTAATTAAAACTTATGTTGGTTTGTTATCATCAAAATTGGTAGGTGAAACCTTAAAGCTAACAAGTGTTTGTACCTAAGACTGTTGACTTGCTATCACGGCTTCAGATTATAACGACGCGACCGATCATTTTGAGCATTTGCACTCCGCACGGTAGTTTACGGGCATGAGTAGCTCCGTATGATCTATAATGACTTTTGTGAATCAACGATTTTGGATTTCAGGTTATTCGCGGCACAAGTTGGCAAAATTAGAAATTTGAAGGTTTGGAAAGTTCATTAGTTTGACCGGAAGTTGACTTTGAGGATATCAGATTCAGATTATGGTTCCAGGAGTTGGTATGGCTTCGTCGTGTCATTTGGGTCTTGTGTGCAAAATTTGGGTTCATTCTGGGTTGGTTTGTTATGTTTCGGCACAAGTTATAGAAGTTGAAAAGTTCAAAGTTCATCAAGTTCGATTTGAGGTGTGATTCGTCGTTTCGATGTTGTTATGGGTGTTTTGAGGCCTCAAGTAGGTCCATGTTATGTTATGGGACTTGTTGGTATATTTGTACGGTGTCCCGAGTGGCTTGGGTGAGTTTCGGACGAGGTCCACATCATTTTCATTTCATGTTACATTGCTGAAAGTTTTCTAGTTCTGGTGAGACTGCACCTGCGGAGTGTTGGGCGCAGGTGCAGAACCGCAAAAGCTACTTTATCATCATAGAAGCGATAAGGGGAGTTGGGCGTGAGGATCGCATATGCGGGTGCTTAAACGCACCTGCACAACCGCAGATGCGGTTCAAGTGCACAGAAGCGCGATCACAGAAGCGGCTTAAAGACCGTAGGTAGTACGGATTGCTGGGTCAGGCTGTTTTCGCAAAAGAGAAGTTTAAGCGGTGGTCGCAGATGCGACGAATTGTCCGAAAATGCGGTAAGTGCGGGGCAGAATGTTAAATACAAGGGTTCGCGATTTTGGCTTCACTTTTACATTTCCAAGCTCGGATTGAGGTAATTTTTGGAGCAATTTTCACCACAAGGATTTGGGTAAGCATTCTACACTTGATTTTGATCTTATTCCACGAATATATCTTAATTTTTGGCAATTGGTTGATGAATTTTTAAAGAGAAATTTGGGGTTTAGCCTAAAGTTTCATAATGTGAAATTTTTGAGTTTTGAACATCGCATTGGAGTCAGATTTGAGTAAAACTAGTTTGGTTGGACTCGTAATTGAATTGGTTGACGGATTTTATGAGTTTTGTCGGATTCCGAAGTGCGGGCCCAGGTTGGTATTTTTGGTCGATTTCGAGCTTTTAATTCAAGATTTGATCTTTTAGGATCGGTATTAGTTCCTTTAGCATTGTTTGGTGAAATTGAGTTATTTTTTGTTAGTTTCGAGCCGTCGGAGGTGGGAACGCGCGTGATGCATTTTTGGAGCATCGCTTGGCTTGCTCGGTATTCGAATTGGATTCTTCGAGGTAAGTAACTCTTATAAACTTGGTGTCGAGGGTATGAAACCCCGAATTACGTATTATGTGATTGTTATTGAGGTGACGCATATGCTAGGTGATGGGTGTGTAGGCGTGCACCATGTGAATTATGACTATGTTGTTTCCATGGCACCATATAGTGGCCCTATTTTGTTGATATCTATGTTTTCACCGTGTGATAAAGTAATTGTGTTGTCAATCATGTTAAATATCATGTTTAGGCTTTATGTTGATATTTTTAGGACCCATAGTGGTCGTTTCTTGCTGTCATCTCACTAATTTTATTGATATTTCGTACTCAGTGTCATATTCGTGCATTCATATCATATCTCAGTCTTAGTTGTTATTTATCGATACATCATATCATTATTGTCGGGCTAGTTTCATGACATTGTGAGCCCGTGAGTGAGACTGGATAGATTGATGACTGAGCGAGGCTAAGAGCCTGATTACAAGTGACAGTTATGGGATCGGGCTGCCCGCCGCAACATGCTATATTAAGTTATGCCTGGATCTGGCTTATGATAGCGCTTGGGCTGTAGGAGATACATGGCATTGACATGCACACATGACATACAAACACAAAGATGCATTTTCCTCATGTTGTACGGTATCACGCCATTCATGACTTTTTACACACATTGATATGTGGGCATAGAGAGGTATTTCACACTTGCTATCTAGAAAAAAATGAAACATCTTATTTATTGTGAAAAGATATTTGGAAAAAATTACAGATTTCAAACTTACTCGTATTTTTGGCATTTTCGGAAAAAGATTTGGGTTTTCACTGAGATACTTGAAAAGCGTGATTATTGTCATGGGCGGCTTTCCATCCATGCCCCATGACCCCTTGGACGCGCCCCGTGGCGTCCTAGCAAGCATCCCAACGCCTAGCGCCACGGACGGCCCCGTGGTCTTGGCCGCTCCAAGTGACAAGCGCGCAGGTGCCCCTGTCGCCCCACCAATTTCCCTCGCTAGCGCCCAGCCGCAAGCAGCTGCCAACAGCGCCGCGCGCACAGACAATGCCGCGCGCGCAAATCATGATGCCGAAGACAAAGTCGCTGCCAACGGACCTGTTTCTACCTTTGTAGAAAACTAAGTCCTTTTCTTTGTAATCATAGACTAGCTTTATTCCATTTACTTCCATTATGTTTCTCTAGCCTAGTTTAGTCTACTCATGTAACTAGGGTTTATTTTTTTTAAGCATTATTAGGGGGTATATAGCATTCAAAACTTTCAAGCAAGCAAATCCCTGTACTGGTGTCTCTACCCCTCGACACCGCATTTCCTTCCTTTTGTAATAGCTTTCATTATTGCAATCCAGCTTTCATCATTTCAAACATTATTACTGTTCTCTCAATTGTTGGCATTGGTTTTCCCACACGGCACTGACGATCTAGTCTAGCGTGTGGCGGGGACCTCATTTGGCGGACAGCAACCACCCTGACATTGGTTGCTTAGCCTTACGTCGCCCTTCCAAAGCATCTCAGGAAGGCGCCGCGTAACATTATGTACGGCCTCTAAAAATACCCTTCATTATACTGTTGGGTTATCTATACTCTACCGTCATACTTTGGAAAAAAATACCCCTATTATGGATGGAGTGTCGCGTGACAGCACCAGATTAAAATGACCCATTTTTTTTTTACCCGATCTGTTTTTAAAAAAAAAACATCACCCGACCCTATTTTCACCCAAGATAAAAATACACCACTATGTCCTCTGCTGCATAGCCTTCTATACAACCAAGTTATTGGGTTTCATCTCTTCCTTAAATCCCATCTTCTATGCCTTAAGACAGATATACATATTAAGAAATTTTGGCAGAAAATGAATTCATAGTCGAACTTTAATTTTACACTTATTCCACAGGTGCTTGCAGGTGGCTGCTCTATTTCAAGTGCAAATGTCAATCACATTAACACCTCCCGCTGTAATTCTTTCCAAAAGTGGCTGACACAAGCCTCTTAGTGTTAAGAGGCACTACTACGTATTTTACGGGCAACTCACCCCTTAGGAGAACCCAGTGAGTCCAAGATTTCTTGTTGCATAGTTTCAAAAACTCTTCCAAATGGGTGGTGGGTTCTTTTAAAAAGGGATTGGGTAAAAAAAGAAATGGGTGGGTTGTTTCAATTTGGTGCTACCATGTGGCACTCCATCCAAAAGAGGGGTACGACGCTAAAGGTATAGATAATCCAATAGTATAACGAAGGGTATTCTTAGACCATTTTCAAAAGTACATAGGTATATTTGACCCTTTCCGTAGAATATTCCTTTCAAAATGCATTCTTCTTTAACGTATTTCTTTTCAACAACTGGAAATGAATTTGTAAGGTGTCTTTTGCAGTAGAACAGAATAACCCTCTATAGCAAATACTACGATTGGAAACATGATCAATGAGGAAACCTTCATGATCAGGTGGGTCAAAATGACTTATAAAGAGAACTTCAGAGATTTCATCAACCGAATCTCACTCATATTTTTATTTTAGGAGTCGCCCTTGGCAAAGTAAGGAATTCCGATAAGAGTGTTTAAGAATTAATATACGTATATGTATCCAACTTATATGTATTTTCCAAGAATCAATTCAAATTCATGTTGGGGTGATCTATACGGAAAGCATCGTAAGGTTGCTCCATATAATTTTTTGCACCCTTCGCCAACGATAGCTCTGGGCTTAGAGGCTAGAAGTCACGCCTAACAGCCCAAAGAAACGCATCTTTCAAACTCTAACCCACTCAAAATCGCCAGCTAAGGATTCACTAATAATCATTTAATACTTTTAGCACTGACATAGAAACCATACTACTGTACTATACAGTTCTGGAAACCAGATGTCCAACTCCATAAGAATTTGTATTAAGTTAATACATTGTTTGATTGTGATTTTGCATCAAGGATAACTAATCCTTGTATTATTTTAATAGCATAAGACTCTACCGTCTCAAGAAGCTCTTTGAGAATATTAAGGTATAATTTTTCTCCTCTTTTTAATTATGACTGACATTATGAAAAGAAAGTTCGTTGCCCTTGAAATTTCGGGCAAGAACTATATGACATGGGTGTTGGATGCTGAAATCCATTTAGATGCAATGGGTCTTGGAGACACCATTAAAGATAAAAATAAAGCATCTACCCAAGATTGTGCTAAGGCCTTGATTTTCTTACGTCATCACCTTGATGAACGGTTGAAAATAGAATATCTCACAGTCAAAGATCCACTTGTTTTGTGGAAAGCCTTAAAGGAAAGATATGACAACTTAATGTTGGTCACTCTTCCACAAGCACGATATGATTGGGCTCATTTGAGGCTCCAAGACTTTAAGTTTGTTTCTGAATATAATTCTGCGATGTTCAGAATTACTTCTAAATTGAAACTCTATGGAGATATTATTACTGACTATGATATGCTTGAAAAAACGTTTACAACGTTTCATGCCTCCAATATGGTCTTGCAACAGCAATATCGAGAGAAATGTTTCAAGAAGTACTCTGAGTTGATTTCTCTTCTCCTTGTGGCTGAACGAAATAATGACTTGCTCATAAGAAATCGTGAAAATCGACCCACCGGGTCTACTCCATTGCCTGAAGTGGATGAGGTGTATTCCCATTATGCCAAGCGTGGAAAAGGTCGTGGCCCTATTCGTGGTCGTGGTCGTAGTCATGGTCAGGGGCGTACGCAGAACCTTTTGTAAGCAGTGTCAAAATTTAAAGTGATGAAAAAATTACTACAATAAATATGGAATATAAGAAATAGAGATGAGCAACACCATCAAATCATCTCACTTAGAAATTACAAGTTATAGAGGATGAGAACTATTTCGTAGTTATGGTTCACGGAAGAGGACTCAGTTCTATTTTTTTTAAACAAAAGAGCTTTCGAAGAAAAAAAAAATGCAAAGGAAACGCGTACGAAGTATTCGAACCGCAAACCTCAACGTTGCAAGAGAGGCGCTATACCATCAGACCAGACACTATCTTTTGTTCAGCAGGATCATATGATTTATATCTACACTTTTTACATAATATTTATATGTGTAATAACTCAAGTTTTTCGGGGAAGCGGTGTCGGATGACACCACTTGGGCCAGGGTGCATCCGCCCCTGGTCATGGTCGTGGCTGTGGCCGTGGACAAAGAAGAAATTTTTCTGGTATTAATCAACCCCACAAAGAAAAATAACCACCAAAGTGGAAAGGAAAATATGAGAAGCCAAAGGCAAATGGTTCAGAAACTGAATGCTATCGTTGCTGTGGAAAAGGACATTGGGCAAATATTTGTCGTGTACCAAGATATTTGGTTGTGCTTTATCAAGTATCTTTAAAGAATAAAGGCCATGAAGCCGATTTTGTCTCTGACAATGATTTTGACATCATCAACTTGAATGTGGCAGACTTCTTTGAGCATCCTGATGAAAAAATAGATCGCTTGATCGGTGATGAATCCGTGGTTAAAGAAAATTGAGTTGTTTGATTTTAATTTTTGCTTATTTGTATTAGCTTGTGAATAAACACCATGTAATTATTATAATTTACATGCATGGTGGTGGTTTTGCAATTAGGATTAATCAGTATGTCGAATTAGTATAATACTTCATTAAATAAAGTTATTGATTTTAGTTTGTTTGTTACTCGCTAACGGATGCAATACGGCAAGGAGACTTAGCCTCCAAAGCTTACTGAGTTTGTGTTTTACTATGAATATTGATCTTATTAAAAAGATCAAAAGTGCATATGTTTACCTCGAAAGTGGTAATTATAATTATATTTGGTTATGCGATTCAAAAAATATATAATTTATTTTAATGCTAGTTATTAGACAGTAAATGCTAAATGTAAATGAGATAAATGCGTTAGAACTGATAAGAAAGCGAGAAATAAGTAAACCAGACTGCTTCGAATCGACGGTACGGAACTAGCCTAGGTAGGTCCTCGAATCGCGGCTCAGGGTTAATAGTAGACGACCGATGAGGCTATAACAATTATGCGGGCCTCGAGGTAAGCTATTTATGATCAATGATGAGCAATAAATGAAGAACAACTGATAAAACGCAATAAAGGTAAGTAATAAATTAGCAAAGAGGCAATAGAAGATGTTTGAATTAAAGAGCAAAGAATGTTCTTGTTTCTCGTATTTAATATATTGTGTCCCAAAAACAATAAGGGTCCCATTTATATAGGAGGAGGAGCCCCAACATAGTACACTATCATTTATTACAAAGATTCACGACTGATACAACTATTTAATGTATGAGTACTGACTTGTACTTTGCTGTAGACTTAGTCGCCTTAGCCCTCATGCTACTCGCTAGGGTGTACATAGGTTGGGTTGGTTCGGATTTTTTAATTACCAAACCAAACCAATTGTATTGGGTTATTAAAATTAAATACCAAACCAAACCAATAAAAGTCGGGTTTTTAATCTCAGTTTTTCTCGGATTTCTTGGATTTTCGGGTTTTCGGGTTTTTTCGATTTTTTTTTTTCATAAAGTCTTCATAGCACAAAATGTAAAATTTGTGCTCCACATATTCTTTTTTAATCCTAGTAAGACAGAACTATATAAGGTGTTTTCAATAAAATGACATAAATATGAGATGAGTCATGGCATTGTACTAAAATATTCAACAATAAAGATAATAAAACCGCATAAAATAAATATTATTAATAAGCCATAATGTAAATGAACATCATTTAAAATTATGACTAATAAGTACTATTATTTACATGACTAACCATTAAAAGAAAAATAAGTTATACATTTTATCTAAATAATGGAAAAACTAAAAAATAGATATCCAACACTATTTTCATTCATAGTACAATCGAATTGAATGTCTTTAATTAGCATTAGTATTGATTTGATTTTGATTTAAGATTTATTTGAGTTACTAACATTTGTGTACTATAAAACTTATTGGAGCATCCAAAAATTATTAGCCCAAGCTTAAAATAATACGTTAAAAGATAAAACTATGAAAATGTTTAAGAAATATTTATAAACTACACTCTATCATAAATATTTTTATGCATTAAATATATTTAAAACTTCTATACATATAATGTCGGGTTGGTTTGGTTCGGTTTGACTTTTTTTAGTTAAAACCAAACCAAACCAAATATGGTCGGGGTTTTTTTTCCAACACCAAACCAAATCGAACCAAATCATAGTCGGGGTTTTTTTTCTCGGTTTGACTCGGATTATCGGGTTGGTGCGATTTATCAATTTCATTTGTACACCCCTACCACTCGCTTACGTCAGCCTCGAACGTGTACTGCCTCGAGATCGAATGCAAGGGACGCTCGAGGTCAGACCTCGGGCTATACCTTGAACCTTCTTCGGATAAACTACCAAGTACCGCGACAAATATAAAATTGATCTTTCCGATTTTAGCTGTACACATATATAAATTGTAAAACCTATTTTAAACTCATGTAAAACCTCGTCCAGAACATAGTTTGATAACTGCGTTAGTTTACGCTATCTTGTCCATTTTATTTATTACAATACTAAATAGCAAAGCATTAATTTAACAATAAATTAATGTAAAGTCCAAAAGTCATGCATTAATTCAACATCGCGTAAATAAAATCGATGTAATTGTATTAGTCATATGTGTCGTGTACATATAATTACATTATTTTTAGCTGCGTAATTATTTGTATTAGAGTTTGCTCGAAATTGTATTAAAGTCATTGAATCAATAATTTATCTTTGTTTCTTTTTCCTTATCTCTGAAAATACTAATGTTTATTCGTATAATTGTTTTGTATGTCAAATCATGAAAAGCAAATATGGCTACCTCACAAAGCAAACTTGGATCAAAGTTTAATTGTACAAATATTTGTTTAATTGATTCATGTACCACACATACAATATTCAAAGAGAAGAAATATTTTTCTCATTTAAGTATGTGTAAGGCAGATGTTACTACAATTTCTGGTAGTAATAATTTAATTGAAGGCTCTGGAAGAGCTACTATAACTCTGCCTAAGGGAACAATACTTATCATAGAGAATGCAATGTTTTCCTCCAAGTCCAATAGGAACTTGTTGAGTTTTAAAGATATTTGCCCAAATGGATATCATATTGAGACAATAGATGAGAATAATCTTGAATATCTCATCATTACAAAGAATGTCTCTGGCCAAAAGAGGGTTATTGAGAAGTTCCCATCTTTATCTTGTGGCATGTATTGGACAAGAATTAGTGCAATTGAAGCACATTGTAAACCAAAAGGTTACTGATTCCACTACTTTTGTACTTTGGCATTATCGATTGGGACATCCTGGATCAATTATGATGAGACGAATTATAGAAAAATTAAATGGGAAACCATTAAAAAATTTAAAGATTCTTTTAAATAATGAATTTTCTTGCACTTCTTGTTATCGAGGCAAGTTAATTATAAGACCATCACCAACAAAGAATGGGATTGAGTCCCCTGCATTTTTGGAACGTATACAAGGGGACATTTGTGGACCTATTCACCCACCTAGTGGGTCGTTTAGATATTTTATGGTCTTAATAGATGCATCCTCTAGATGGTCGCATGTGTGCATGTTGTCATCTCGCAACCTTGCGTTTGCAAAATTGATGGCACAAATAAACCGATTACGGGCACAATTTCTCGATAATCCACTTAAGTTTATTAGACTTGATAATGCTGCTGAGTTTTTATCCCAAGCATTTAATGATTATTGCTTATCAATTGGGATAAAAGTGGAATATCATGTAGCTCATGTTCACACTCAAAATGGCCTTGCAGAATCTTTAATTAAACGTCTGCAATTAATAGCAAGACTGTTACTCATGAAAACGAGGCTGCCCACTTCTGTTTGGGGTCACGCCATTTTGCATGCAGCAATGCTAGCTCCTCTCAGACCGACAAATTATCATAAATATTCCCGTTGCAATTAGTTTTGGGCCATGAACCTAATATATCACATTTAAGAATTTTTGGATGCGCAGTATATGTGCCTGTAGCACCGTCATATCGCACCAAAATGGGTCCCCAAAGAAGGTTAGGAATATATGTTGGGTTTGAATCACCTTCCATTATTCGCTACCTCGAAACATTAACGGAAAATTTATTCACTACCTGATTTGCAGACTGTCGATTTGACGAGACACTTTTCCCAAAATTAGGGGGAGAAATTGGTGAAACCAAACGAAAAATTTTGTGAAAAAATCCATCATTGTCTCATCTTGATCCACGTACCTCTATTTGTGAAAAAGAGGTGCAAAAGATTATCCATTTGCAAAGAATAACAAATCAAATGCCAGACGTATTTACGGATTTGAAAAGGATAACAAAATCATATATCCCTGCAGAGAATGTTCCAATCTGTATTTATGTCCCTATTGGACAATCTTCTAGTGTCATAGCTAATGAGTCAAAAGCACGCCTAAAAAGTGGCAGACCATTAGGTTCTAAGGATCGAAGTCATAGAAAAAAAAAATTATAAAAATGACACTATGAAACTCATTAACAAATCCACGATTTAATAAATTCTGAGATTCATGAGGAAACCACTGGGCCCGAGACTCAAGAAAATAAGGAACTATCAATAAATCCAATTGATATTGAGACAAATTTGAATCGATTGGATATAGTGGTGGATTATGTCTTTGCATATAATGTTGCATCTAGCGTTATGCAATATAGTGAGGATCTTGAACCTCAATCTGTTGGAGAATGTCGACAAAGACGTGATTGGCCAAAATGGCAAGAAACAATCCAATCAGAGTTGAATTCACTTGGAAAACGTAAAGTATTTGGGCTTGTAGTCCAAACACTTAATGGTGTTAAACCTGTTGGCTATAAATAGGTCTTTGTACGCAAGAGGAATGAGACTAACATAGCGTACAAAGGTATAAGGCACACCTTGTTGCACAAGAATTTTCACAAAGGCTTGGTGTCGATTATGAAGAGACATATTCACCCGTTATGGTGCTATAACGTTACGTTATCTCATTAATTTTGTTGTCCATAAAAAGCTTGACATGCATTTAATGAATGTAGTTACTGCCTACCTTTATGACTCACTTGATAATGAGATATACATGAAAATTCCCGAGGGATTTAAAATACCTAACTCACATAATTCAAAATCGCGGAAAATGTTTTCAATCAAATTAAAAGATCTTTGTATGGTCTACAGCAATTAGAACGTATGTGGTATAATCGTCTTAGTGAATATTTATTAAAGGAAGGTTATATAAATGATGCCATTTGTCCCTGTGTTTTTATAAAGAAAATAACATCGGAATTTGTTATACTTGCTATATATGTTGATGTCATAAATCTTATTAGAACTCTTGTAGAACTCCAAAAGGCAATTGGTTATTTAAAGAAAGAATTCGAGATGAAAGATCTCGGAAAGACAAAATTATGTCTTGGTTTACAAATTAAACATTTGGCAAACGGAATTTTTGTTCATCAATCTACCTACATAGAAAAGGTACTGAAACAGTTTTATATGGATGGAGCACATCCATTAAGTCCTCCAATGGTTGTTCGATCACTTGATGTGAATTAGGATCCATTCCGACCTCAAGAAGAGAATGAAGAGCTACTTGGTCCTGAAGTACCATATCTTAGTGCAATTAGTGCATTAATGTATCTTGCCAACACTACAAGGCCTGACATAACTTTTTTAGTTAATGTCTTAGCAAGATATAGCTCTGCTCCTACAAAGAGATATTGGAATGAAATCAAACACATGTTGCGGTATCTAAAAGGAACTACCGATATGGGCTTATTTTATGACAATAATTGCAGTTCCGATCTTGTTGGCTATGCCGATGCTGGGTATTTATCTGACCCGCACAAGGCTCGATCTCAAACAGACTATGTGTTTACATGTGGAGGCACTGCTATATCTTGGCGATCGACTAAGAAATCAATCGGGGCCAATTTATATAATCATGCTGAAATAATTGCTATTCATGAAGCAAGTCGAGAATGTGTGTGGTTGAGGTCTATAATACATCTTATTCGAGACAAATGTGGTTTGAAGTGTGACAAACTACCCACGAATTTGTTTGAAGACAATGCAGCATGCATAGCCCAATTGAAGGAAGGATTCATAAAAAGAGATAGGACAAAGCATATTTCACCAAAGTTATTTTTCACACTTGATCTACAAAAGAATGGTGATATCAATGTGCAACAGATTCGTTCAAGTGATAATATCGCTGATTTGTTCACAAAATATCTACCGACGTCAACCTTCAAGAAGCTAGTGTACAAGATCGGGATACGAAGGCTCAATGATGTGAATTGATGCTCTCATCAGGGCGAGTTAATGCGCGTTGCACTCTTTTTCCCTTACAAGGTTTAGTCCCACTGAGTTTTCCTTGCAAGATTTTTAACGAGGCAACCAAAAGGTGTATTTTTAAACATGTGTACACTTTTTCCTTTTCTAGAATTTTTTTCCCATTGGGTTTTATTTTAGTTAAGGTTTTAACGAGACACATTATTTGTTGAATAGACATTCAAGGGAGAGTGTTATAAATAGAATTCTATTTGTGGGTGAATGTCTATATTCTAGAGAGATTCTAGGGTTTGTTACTTAGTGGTTAAGTCACTTTTCCCCTATAAATAAAGAGGTTTTATTCCATTGTAAATCATCCCAAAATTTAATATGAATTCACTCTCTTTCTTTCTCTGCAATATTGTTCTTCTTCTTTAATTGTTTCATAAGATACAATAATTAGTATATTATCTTATCCTACCATCAACATGGAATAACTAATTCATGTATAAGCTATATATGGATAAAGCAACAGAAGGACAAAACTATCATTTGTCTTCTCCCATGAAGCCTAATGTAAATTCAATATTTTTAATTTTAAAAGTAAACAAATAATTTGAATAATACTTTGTACTATTAATTTTAATATTATTAATCCATTTATGACTAATTTCTACATTATTAATTTATGTGTAACTTGTTTTCGATGATGCACTTAGTCTCTCATTTGCACTTAGTTGGTAACATGAAGCAATCTACGCAATATGCCCCATCAGGATAAGGAATAGGCAAACATGGTCGCTAGTATGCGTCTGGATATAACCTCGATTTGTAAATGAATGTTTGTTTTATAATTTTGTTCATTATTTTTATTTCAGTCTGGAATTTAGAACTTGAAGCTAAAAAAAAGCATTTTTGATAAGTTATTTAAGTGAAATAAAAAAATTTACTCACAAAACTAAACTTCATGTTCAAACTTCAAACACGATATTACCTTTCTTAAAAAAATCATGTTAAAAAATAATTTTAACTTCCAAATACTTCTTTTCTAACCTTAACTTCTCAAATGTTCATTTTTGGAACTTCAACCAATTATTGTCTAGATGGGCTATGCCGTTAAATGTTCTTGAATGATTAACCTAAATAGCCAATTACCCAACCGCTTAAATTATAAATATCCGAAAGATATATAATATATGTATAATCTGTATAAAATACTTGTATAACCATGTATAATCAGTATGTAATTTTATATCGATTAGAAAAGCTATTTATGTAAAGGTTCTAATATCCTTGACATTATTAGGCTGATTGGACTTCAAAATATAATAAAGTTGGGCCTTGGATGAAATGCCAATTAATCCAAATAGCCGCCCACCCAATAACTCAAACTAAAAATAGCCGGTGGAGGCATAATATATGTATAATTTATGTATTGTATGTGTATAATTATGTATAATTAATGTATAATCTATGTATATGGCTAGAAAAAGTAAACAATTAATATGTCTGGCTATTTGTGTAAAGATAGCCAATAGGCCCACAATCCGTTGGTCTTGCAAAACCCTAGCCTTATTCTTGAAACTTGACGAGTGTCCCGTAGTTATATTAGGAAAAAGAAGAGTCCCTCTGCATCAGTAGTAGGGTGTCATCTCGCCGCTCCGTCGACGCATTTTGCTTCTTCCAAGCAGAGAGCCAAAATGGTTGCCGCCAAGAAAACCGTAAGATTCTTTCTCTTTGTATTTCTGGCTGTTAATGAAATCAAGAAAATGCAGCTTCTCTTTTTTTGGGTTGTTGATTGGTCTGAAGACATCTTTTTTTGTGAATACAGAAGAAGACCCATGAAAGCATTAACAATAGGCTGGCTCTTGTTATGAAGAGCGGAAAATACACCTTGGGTTATAAGACTGTTCTCAAGACCCTAAGAAACTCCAAAGGTTACTTCTTAACTCAGCTCCTCTACTCTTTTTTGACATTCTCTTACTCGGAATATATATTTTGGTTGTTTTTGTTGCATTTTAATTGTATGTCAGCTGTAGATACATGCTAATATTTGATTGAAGCAGTGTAAAAAGTTGATTTTTTTTAGCAGATTATTATGCAAAAATGTAGATTGTCAAACATGGGTTTTATTTGACAAGAAATGTGGTCTAGGGTTAGATCCTATGTATTTCAATTTCTTGCTTGAGTTAGTTCAAAGCTTGCTTCGGTTAGAATTGCAACTAGGCAGAGTAGATTAGATCAAGAAATGGTCCAAATTTGTACTAAAAACTTGCTTAGGTTAAGAAATTATCAGAAAATGTTCAATGAGTGATTTAGCGTTGTGGGCATGGTATGTTGATTGAATAGTGAGAGTTATGGTGCTGGTTGTAAATGACTTTTCTTTTCCGGCGTCATAGAGATTATGGATTTCTGCTGTTATGAAGGAATTGTATTGACTGTTAAGTAACATGGATTTCTGAATTTTGCTTTGATAAATTACAGGAAAGCTTATCATCATTGCCAACAACTGCCCTCCACTCAGGAAGTCGGAGATAGAGTACTATGCTATGTTGGCTAAGGTTGGAGTCCACCACTACAATGGAAGTACGTACATCTCTTTGTTTGTACGGATTTAGATATCTGAACCTTCTGTTGGAATGTTTTTAATTGTAGTTTGCTGTTTTGACTGTACGAGTGTTAATTAATAGGTTACCTTTGTCTTGCCAGAGTCAGAATCATGTAACTTTGGTTATTAGTACCTTTTGTTTTTCCAAAATGTTGAGAATGGTCTATTAAAGTTCTTGTGATGACTGCTTGGTAAAAGACAGTTGCCTCATAAGTCATGATTCTATGGGATTCAGTAAGCATAGGTCTTAAGCTTTAGTGATTGCTGGATTGATTTTATATGATATAACTAAGCATGAAATTAATGGCATACAAAGCAACAAAGTATGTATTGATACTGGAGAGGTATTTGACACGTCTTCTTCAAAAAAAGGTACGTGACATGTATGGTGAGAATAACTATTAACCATGAAAACCTTTAAAGAAAGTTCCTAAAAATATAAGGCTTGGTCAGTGGAGATCTTCATTACTGTTTATTGGCACAAGAATTATCGGCTTGTTTTCTTTGTGGTGGCTCATGCATTCTTCTGTGAGCTCTTGTCCATGTACCCTTAGTCCAGAAAATAAGTATGTAGTTTCTATTTTGTGTGAAGATTAATATTATAACTGCGACAGGGCTTTGTTTCAGTTTAATGTGTGAATTAGTCCCATATCATGGGTTCGAACCTTTCTGCCACACATAAAGCCTGGTGTGGCAAAGAAGAATGTCGGGTCTGTACTCCGCTGGAGTACACAAAGCTGGAGTTATAGTCTTGCTATAATTCCAAAGAAAAAAGAAAAGGAGGTTGACAACTAACTTTTGGTTGTGGAGCACACCCTTATTGACATTTACCATATTAAATCTACTCCCTTTGCTGGTTGCTGATGCATTCGATTAAATCCTGGGCTATCTTAATTCCTCTGATTCAAGGTCAAAAGTTATAGTTTGTTTCTGCTTTTTGTGAAGGATTAACATCAAGCTGAATAGAACATTACGTCACATCGTCCATTTTGAGAACTTAAGTTGATGAATTACTTGCAGTTCATTCTCTTTTGTTCATTACTCATGGTTGTGATCTTTGGATCGGTAGTATCATACCAGTCTTTCTGTGATTATATGCTCATATCTCTTTCTTGTTTCAGACAATGTAGATTTGGGAACGGCTTGTGGTAAATATTTCAGGGTCTGTTGCCTGAGCATCATTGACCCAGGTGAGGAATTCTGTCTCGACTTGCTTTAGTGTTCAAATATACTTAAAAAGAGTTCTTTTTTTTCTGATGATAGTATTCTTAATTTTTTTCAAAACTCAGGTGATTCTGACATCATTAAGAACATGCCTGATGACAAGTGAGGTTGCCATGGTGAATCTGGGAAAAGTATCCCATTGTTTCTTATGAGAAGAATAGCTAGTGTAGATGATAATTATACTTTTATTCTGGTGATTTGCAAGATATTTTTGATGATATTGGAATCTTCATGACACCAATTTTCTGTTTAGTGAAGCTACTTTATGGACAATGATTTGTTGTGCCATTGATTATACCTTAGTTCTGTATTAGTTTTTAGAATGTGGAACTTCTAATCTTGCAGCTGAAGAAGATGCTGATGAATGGTAATTATCAAACCGCGGTTTGCATTTCGCTTGAAGATGGTAAAATTGCACTTGGCTCACTAGAAGATCTATTTGTTAGAAAGTTTGCAAAAACAATCTTTTCCTTAAATACTACTCCCTTCGGTTCACGATAAGAGACCAATTTCTTTTTTCATTTCGGAAAAGGGTTCAAAATACTCCTAAATTATTGGAAAAGGTTTTAAAATACCCTTCATTCATCTATTGGGCTACAAATATCTCTTCATCCACCTTTTTGGTTCACTTATGCCCTTTGATCGTTAGGTCAATGCTAAATTAAAAATTATTATTATTCTTTTTGTAAAACTTAAAAAAAAATATTTTACAAAATATTTTCGTTTTTTTAAACTAATGCACCAATAGTACTAATTTAGTAATTCTTTTTTTTTTTAGTTTTTACAAAAAATAATTTTTCAGTTTTTTTCAAAAGCATTGTTTTTGTAAAAACTGAAAAAAATATTTTCAACAAAATATTTTCGTTTTTTTAAGAAAACATAAAAAAATAAAAATAAAATATTTTTCAAAAACGAAAATATTTTGTTGATTTTTTTTTTCAATTTTTAAAAAACGAAAATATTTTATTAAGAACAATTTTTTTCTTCTGTTTTTTACAAAAAAATTCAGTTTTTACAAAAAGATGCTTTAAAAAAACTGAAAAAATTAAAAAAAAATCTTTTTTTTTGTAAAAACAGAAAAGAAGAAGAAGACTTTACTAAATTAGTGGACGATGGGTGCATTAGTTTAAAAAAACGAAAATGTTTTGCAAAATATTTTTTTAAAGTTTTACAAAAAGAATAATAATTATTTTTAATTTAGCATTGACCTAACGGTCAAAGTACATAAGTGAACCAAAAAAGTAGATGGAGGGGTATTTTTAGCCCAATAGGTGGATGAAGGGTATTTTTAAACCTTTTCCAATAGGTTAGAGGCATTTTGAACCCTTTTCCGTTTTCATTTTTGTTCAAAATAAGTGTCCATTTATATAATCAAGAAATAATTCAATTTGTATCCCTATGTACATATCCCTAAAAAGTTTTCTTGCTCCTCACATTAAATGTTTAATTAGGAGTAGTTTAGTCATAGTAGGTATTTTTGTATAAAATCTAGTATTTTCTAAATGAAAGCTGAAAGCAAATTGGTCACTTATAATAAACCAGAGGGAGTATTATTTATCAAATTGAAATGAAAGTAAATGCAGTCATATTATGTTCATACCTGGATTAACTTGCCGCATGGAATTCAAATTTTTTTATTCTTTCCAGAATGTTTTCAGCGCCAAATCAGTACTCTCTTCGATCCATAAAGTGACCAATTTACTTTGGACACGTTCATTAAAAAAATACAATAATTAGTGTGACTGAATTATCTTTAATTATAACTTCATCATTAATTTACAATGCGCAATTATACTATCAACTAAAGACACTAGTTGTTTAGAATGACATTATACAGATCTATTGCTTTACAATCTGTTTAAAAGCAAACAGAACGTAATAGTCTTTAGAGTTGAGAAACTTAAAAGTTAAAGTTAATGTATATTATCTGCTTTAACGGCAAAGGATCAAAACTACATAGTACTTAGAAAGGCTTTGTTATACTATTGGTATTTTTGAGTAAAAATAGCATAGGTTAATTAGTTTCCGGACTGATTATTCAAAAATAACCAGAAGTTTGGTGCACCTGTGTATGAACTTCCAGCATATTATGCTGGAACTCCAACACACGGAAAGTTCCAGCATAATATACGGGAGTTCGGTGCACATGTGTATGAACTTCCAGCATATTATGCTGGATCTCCAACACACAGAAAGTTCCAGCATAATGTACTGGAGATTCGAGCACCTGTGTATGAACTTCCAGCATATTATGCTGGACCGATATACTTTGCTGGAACTCCAGTATAATATACTGGAGTTCCAGTATATTATGCTGGAGTATTTTTCAGATTTTGAACAGTGTTTTCGTCAGATTTTTCTTTATATGAAAAGTGACTAAATTTTGATTACTTTTGAAACTATGGCTATTTTTGAATGACCACTTGTAAATCTGGCTATTTTGAATTTCTCGTTACACTATTAAATATTTCTAATCCTTCATTAACGGAGAGGATTCATTCTCTGCGCAATTTTAAGACCCAATTAATAATACCCGTCTCTTATTAAGACCGACCTATTACACCAGCCCCATTTAAATGAAAACCCTTGTCTTTGTCATAATTGTATTTCCTCTCTACACTAAAGAAATTGTTTCCTTCATATTTTGGTGTTTCCTCCATATTTAAACTTGAATTCTCCTGTACCGGTTTGATTTTGTTTCTTTTCCTTTGTCAATTTAGGTTGTATTATAAGTGGATAAGTGGGTGTTCAATGTCTGAATCTAGTTGTTCTTTGAAAAGGAAGTGCTTTTGTGGTAATATTGTCAATCACTTCATAATGAGGTGCTTTTGTAGTGATATTGCCAACCACTTCACTTCAACCACTGTTTATAATTCTGGTAGGAGATTCTATAAGTGCACGAACCCTGAAGTAAGTGATATGTATATACAGATTTATTTAATTTTAACATTTTAAACAAAATTTCAATTTTGTTAGTTTTCTCAGTATATGTTGTTTGGATTGTGTTTGTAAGAATGAATATGTGGTTTTAGGAATGGCAAGACAAAATCTTACTGGACAGAACATCGATTGTAATTAACAATTTTAAATCGAAGTTTGATATTGCTCAAGTTCAACTTAATACCTTGAATATGGCATTGGATGCGTGCAAGATTGAAAGGGACAGACTGATGGAAAAAGTGGATGCATTAAAGGCTATAAATATTGTTGAATCGAACAAAGCAAGAGAGTTGGAAGAAAAAGTGTTGAAGTTGAAGATGTTAATTATAATTACATGTGCGTTATTTGTTGGATTTGTTGCAGCTTTCTTGATGAAGTGAACCTCTGAATATGTAGTATTTTGTTGGTGGACATTATGTAGTATTTTGGAATGAAGTTTTTATTTCATTACTTTACTTTGTATTTCAGATGAAGTTAATTGCAATGAAGTTTTGATTTCATGTCCTTGCATTCAGTTATTCTTAACTAGTGTGTATTAAAAAGGTCTTGATTGCAATAAGAGCTTTGGTTCTCATCAATTATCTTTGTGCACCAGTTGCTTGCATTATGTAGTAATCAGTTGCACCTAAACTTTGGTTCTCATCAATTAGCTTGCATCAATTGGTGTCCTTGCATTATGTAGTAATTAGCTTTGTTGCACCAGTATACACATGCATATTTCAAGTGAACGCAACTGGATAATTGCTTAATACGCCTGCATATTTCAGTTGCTTACAACTGCAGTAATTTGTTGATCTTTTCAAGTGAACACAACTGCAGAATACACCTGCATATTTCAGTTGCTTACCAAATATAATTCCAGAATATTACAATCCAAATCTAAACTATAAATGATCAAGACATAAATATATGGAAGTAAAACTATCATAACTTGAAAATCATGATCAACACAATAGTAAAATAAAGGCAACATCATTAACATTAAACATTAACCATCTAAAATGTACTGTCACATCAGTAACTACATGTCCTGATAATTGGATGTCATTCTATAACCCCAAAAACTTACACTACTAAGTTATAAGATGACATTCATTTCAAATTTCAATACCAACAACATCAAAGACCATTGAATACTAAAAAAATATTATTGGATTGCACTAATTACAAGAAAAATACAAAACAGTCCCAACTTGAGGTTCATTTTCCTTTCCTTGCTTGCAGCTTCCCAATCCTATGTTGTCTTTGCTTCTCTAGTTGATTCCTAGTTGTAGCAGATTGTCCCTTCCAGGTAAATGATGGTGGTGTATATGGGAGATACATGGGCTCACTAACACCATTGATGTCACCTGTGAAGTTAATTGACCTTGTCCCACTTGGTATAGTTATTTTTTGCCTCGTTTGGAGTCTTGTCATAATTTTTGTTATAGTTATGGGATGTTAGCATCTACATTTTTGCTTGACTGTCAAAATCTCCTAATTGTAGGTATTGTCATGAAGGTAAATTCTTTGCCTTGACTGGGTTGAGATACTGGAGGCGCTGATAAGATTATACTACTTCTGTTTCCTCATCTATTAAAGATCTTTGCCTCTTTTGAGGCTACTTTGCCTTGCCTTTCCCCTTTGATGGCTGTTAAAAAAGAAGAAGTTAAATGAGGTAATATACACAAATACAACGAAATAAAAGTGAATATGATAGATTTATCATGCCACATGTCCTTGTATTATGGTCTGATTGTCCACATTTACCACAAGTCATGACGATGCCCTTTGTGGACAAAGACCACCCTCCTTGACTTTTAATTGCTTCATTCTTCTCTCTATCTCTCTTAAACTTTGGCCTGCTATCCATCTTCACAAAATCTGGTGGTTCCATTGCTTGGGAAGGTTCAATTTTCCAAAAAAATTCACCTGGAACAGGCTGTAACTTGTGTTTATAAGTCGATAAATATGCCTCCTTGCTAAACAACCAAAGCATTCTTGTTAGTGGGTCTATATTCTTATAAAGCATAGTTGCAATAACATGAGGTCATGGGATTCTACTAAGGTTCCATTCCCTGCAAGAACACCTCCCCAAATCCATCCTAACACAATGTTTATCACCTCCCCCAGACACTTCATACCCACAGTCACCATTGGCATTGGCTTTACAACATTGAGCAGTCTGTGAATACTCATTGTACAATTTCATGCTTTTTGTACTGAATTCAATATCATGTTCATGACCTTGAGTCTTATATCCTCAAACATCTTAATTATTGGCTTGTCTAGCATCCATAATCCATTTGTTAAAGGATTCAGTCAGGTTGTTATCAACTAATTGATTCTTGCATACAGTATCCAAGTAAGCTCTACACCAAGCTTTTGGTGAATATTTTAACAGACCCTCAGCAGCTTTCTTATTCAATTCTCCTAATTTCTTAATTTAATATTTGAATTCCTCTTCATATGTGGCTCATGCACACCACCAAAGCAGTTTCTTGTCTTCTTCAGTGTTAAACGATTTGCATCAGTTGGCCTCACTATGCTTGACACGGAATCTATGGTGTGCTTCTGGAAGGACAATTCTGACTGCTTCAATTAATCCCTACATATTTTCAAATCAACCAAAATAAACTTGTATCATCTAGTGTGCTTAAAACAATAAAGCGAATGAAAGAAGAAATACAATAAAACAGGAAAGTTACCTTTTACATGTCTGACGTGAAAGTGATCCCTTCACCATCTTTGAGGTTTAAAGAATTCTTCAGTAATTCCATAAACCAAATTCAAGTTGCCTTTGTTTCCTTATCAACAACTGTCCATGTCAAAGGGTAGAAGTGATTGCTACTATCCTGACCAGCAACAACTAGCAATATTCTCTTGGCCTTCCCCTTAAAAAATATACCATCAATACCAATATATGGTCTAAGCCCAAAACTAAAACCCATCTTTATTGCTTGAAAGCAAATATACATCCTAAGATATCTTCTTTTCCCTTCAGCAAGTGCATTTTTTGAAAGATTGATAACAATATCACTTCCAGGATTCTTTCCCTTAATGCAATAGCATAAGCCTCAAGCTTTTTGTATTCATTAGTAAAGTTGTCCTCTAGAGTCTCCAATACCATCCTCTTTGCCCTCTTGCACTTTTCATGACTAACATTTAACTCAAATATCCTCTTCAAGTCAGCCCTCATCTCCCTTACCTTATAATTTGGATCATCTTGTAACTTTCTCTTAAAGTATTGAGTTCTTGTGTGATAGTCAACAGTAGAATTATGGCAGAATACATCGACATGCCATTAAACATGTCCTCACTTTTCACTTTGACACTTCATTTTAAGTACGTTCCATATGAACACTCCAACCACACCTCGAATGTGTCACGTAGACACATAATGATGATATGGCATAGAGAGTGTATTACACCATTTTTCAGAGTGTGAGAGAGCAATTTTTAATTTTAAATTTTTTTCTCAAATTCGGCCAAACCTTCCTAAATCCAATCAACCAAACAAACCATTTTTTAGAACCCTTTTTTTTTTTTTGCAAAAACTTCTTGAATATTTTCTTATAGCAGGAGTTGGAACAGGGTACCACCATCAACTGTTCCAAATTTTCTTGAATAAATATCAGACATTCGCAACTTATAACAAGTTCCTCCTCATATCATCCAAAGCTAGAAGCTGAATGCTTTTTTTAAAACTCATTTTATTTTTAACAACACATAAATGAAGAAACAAAAGGCATAGAAGAAAGAGGTCAGACGATTTCAATGGTAGTCGCTGAAAAGTTTATACACCGATCAGATCTGAAAGTGGCAAAATCAGTCGTCAGCAGCCGCCACTCCTAAGACGGAGAACACCAGAGCAAATACGATGGAGGTGGCGACAAAAAGATGAACAATAGCCCGAAATCAGATTCACGTCTCGATTGGCTTGCTCTCATGAGAAAGATCTTTCAGATTTTCGTTCTCAATCTCGACTTACTACTACCACGACTAAGGACTAGATTTGAACCGACATCAACAACTAAAGCTTGCACATCTCTTGGCAAATGATGGTGGGGTGGGGGTGGGTTTTCGGCGAAATCAGATTCACATTCCGACGAGTTTCCGGTGAGGGGTCACTAGGGAAGATGACGAAGGGGTGGGGGTGGGTTTTCGGCAAAACCAGATTCACATTTCGGCGAGTTCCGGTGAGGGGTAGTTAGGGAAGATGACGAAGGGGTGGGGGTGGGTTTTCGGTTTTTTTAATTAATTTTGCCGGAAAGGCTTTTGCAGATATTTAAATTTTTTTCCCCAAAAGCTTTTAAAAATTTAGTCAAACAAAATCCATGTGTCCCAATATTACTTGTCACTCTGGCATGTGCTATACACGCACCTTTTATGTTTGGTTGCCTACAAATTATGTGTCTAAGTGACACATTCGAGGTGTGGTTGGAGTGTTCAAATGGAACGTACTTAAGATGGAGTGTCAAAGTGAAAAGTGAGGACAAATTTAATGGTCTGCCGATGTATTCTGCCGTAGAATTATCAAATGAAATGCCACAAGTATGGTTTGGATTTAGGGTCTTAATTTTAACCCCATAATCCCCTTCCTTGGATACTAAAGAAACAAAAAAACAATCTTTTATATTTGTGCAAGTATACCTAACCCTAGTCTTGTCACTCTTCTCCAAGTTCAGTTCTTTCTTATTAGCTAAAGAATACAATTTAAGATACTTTTTAGCTTCTATTGTATCCTTAAAGGTCCTATGCAACTACTTGTACTCACTAAGTTGTTCAATTACGTCCCTCCTTTTTGTGATTTTAACAATTTCACTTCAGAATCATACCTATCAGAATTAGACTAGAGTCAGACCCTATATCACTCAAACTACAGTCAGTGCCGACCTCATCCATAGTAGAATAAGATACATTATGGTGTATAATATTGGATATACTATGCAAGGGAGGATCACATTCATCAATAACAAACAGGTTGATTGCTTTATATTCATTACAAATTAGCTTCAACAAATGTCTAATCCCCTCATCTCTTTCAATCTCATAAAATGTACCAAAAGGACCTTCAACAATTAGTTGTTGAACCCCTACCCAGATTTTCTGTAAACTCATTGACTAAATCAACAAAAGATAGAAGGTCTGGGTCATACCTTTTTCTTAATGTGCTACACTTTCTTTGGGTATATCACTTGTGGCTTGCAAATTCCGTCACCATCATAATTAAATATTAAGTCAATTAATACCATCATTGACTTTCTGCAAGCATGCAACAAAGAAAAGAAAGAAAAAATAAACAAGAAAACAGTAAAGGAACTAGCAAAAGAAGCATAAAAATACCAATAAACATATGAGGTTCCCTCTCCCTCCCCCCACAATAAAGAAAGACAGAATCTGCATCTAAAGTGGCACTATGAGGGCCCCCCCTTAATAAAGAATCCACAACACAACAAATAATACATAAAATGTCCGACATGGAAATGATTTAAAGGACCCATTGATTTACTAACAAACAAAAGGTAACCAAATTTATATAGGAATGTCTAGATAACAATAGAAAATGTAAACAATACAAAAAGAAGAAACCCTAAACCATCTTTAAGAAATTAGTCGAATGCCTAGAACACAAACCTTGTACCAGCTAGAACATTCAACAAAATTGCATAAAAAATCGACTAAAATACGAAAAAGGGAACAATTTCATGATGAAAGATGGTACATTTGAACTCGTCGAACCCTAAATCGCCAAAATTCATGCGCAATAAGACCTTCACCCTCTACAGAATTTCGGAGTAGAAAAAGATATAAAACTAGGGTTGGTGTAAAATGGGAAGGGTCGTTTCCATTTAAGTAGGGTTGGTTATTGTATTGGGTGGGTCGGATCTTAATAAACAACGGATATTATTAATTGGGTCTGAAAATTGCACAGGGAATGAACACGTGTCCCCTCCGTCAATGGAGGGGTAAAAATATTTAATACTGTAACGGTAGGGGCTCAAAAGTACCAATAGTATAACGAAGCCTTTTTAAGTACTATAATAAATAATACATGGGTAGATTTGACCCTTTGCCGATTTATTAACTTATACGAAAGTAAAAATATATAAGATGATAGATATAGAATGGTTGAGGAAGACCCCTTAGAAGAGGGCATAGGGGAAACTATTAAGAATATTAAGAATTTCAGCATAATTCAAGTAGATAAAATTTTAATAGCTAATAGTTTCATTAATGTCAAAATTCAACTTAGAAAAATAATTTAAATAGCAATTTTAATCATATTACATCCTAAAAGGCATCACTATATCTTTTTAAAATAAGACTTATTCGACATAAACTTTGTGGAATCACTTAATTATGATTTTTATGATTCGTTTTCTGTGTTAACAATTCAACTTAATCATAAATTATGCTTCGTCATCTCATAAGAATCTCAAAATTTAGACTAATAGTCCCATGATCCCGCCAAGTCGATGAGTAAATTTTATATCTGTCAAAACTTTTAAATGCATATATTGGAAGCATCTGTTGATATTGATGTAAATAATCGAATGTTAAATATTTTCAACGTAATAATATAAAACTCAAACTTCAAAACAAATTAAAATGCAATGACTAAAAACACAAAGAATTATATATTGCCGGAACATCTACAGGTAAACTATTTCTTTCTAAGTCTAATTAGAGAGAATGATTCTTTTACCTAATTCAAATAACAAAAGAATAATCTTTAATTGGCACGCATTGAGAAAGTACTAAGGAATATGTGTTGTCTCTTAAGTTTAGGGTTTCAAAGTACATTAGTCAAGTGTCAAAGGTTTTGAGTAATAACACGTTTATTACAGAAGAATAGGAAATAAGTTACTATAAGGTATATTTGAATTAATTTTAAAGTCCTAAATATTTGAACTAAGAAAAAGTTAATTAATAAATAAAATTTTAGTTGATTTTAAAGTTCTATCTATTTTTTTTGTGTGAACTTAATTTTAAAGGAAAAAAGACGAACGGCACAAGCTTTTAGAAATCACGTTAACAATATTTAAAATTATATTTGAGTATAAAATAAAATCTAAGAAAATAAATCATAAATTTATGAAATGGTAAATACTAAATTGTTGATCCTATTTACCTAACCCACTAAAAGAAAATACAATAACAATAACAAATTCAGTATAGCTCACAAAATGATGTTTGAGGAGGATAGTGTATACATAATATATTTTGTATTCTACCTTTCTTCAAGTTTGTACTTTAATCAAGTGACTCTTAATAGTATACATTAATGTTTTTTTCTCTATTTTCTTACTCAATTCTTTCATTGCTAGTAGTCTAACAATAAGATTTGTATTAACTTGAAAAATAATTTTACTTATGTGATGAATTTTAAAAAGGTTAAAATATTTTTCTGAATTAGTCAATTCAAATACTTAGTTATTGGTCCTAATACTAAACAAAATAATTTATTAGTTATTGATTTAAATTCTTAATATTAACTTATACTAAATTTTAAATATGTAAATATAATTTACTTTTATTCAATAATTTTATTAAGTTTTTAAAGAATTGGACTTTTTACTTTGTTTTAGTAGAAGCTCTATCAATTTGGTTAGAGACAATGTAGTAACTCTCTTGACTATTAATATGATCATATCTCGGAAGCTAAACCCCTTGATGAGAACAATCTTACTATTAGTTTACCAGTATCTTGGATGCAAAATAAGACATGTGAGAGTAAGATTTATATTAGGTGGATTATTTATGATTTTAAAATTTTAATTATTACGAGTTTCATATATTTTAAACAGGAAAGATTTAATAATCAAGATTTTAGTTGATTTTAAACTCTTAAATGTTAGGAATATAATTAAATGACTATTTTGTACAATGTTAACTCAATTTTCAAAGGATAAAAAAGGCGAACGACATTTCGCTAAGAAGCGTTGTACTTTTAATATAGTATAGATATAAATTTACCTATTTAAAGACCCAACTTTTAGGTGTTAGAAAGATCTACCTTATGTTATTTAAAGTTTATTCAAGTTATTACAATGATTTATTGTGAAATGAGGCTAGGGATGAACTAAAACAAATCTTTATTGCTTCTATCTATTTATTCCACATTCAAAATTGCAATGTAATCTATTCATTAAATAAATTGGAAAGAAAATATACCTTTTACAGTAGAGAGATTTTTGAAGCTTACAGTCAAAGTTATACCTAAACTATACCCACAAGTCTACAACACAAAATTAGAAACTTTTAAGTGTCACTTGTTGAACAAACGGACATTCTAAGGATGTACTTCAGTATTTTCGCTAATATTCTTAAGGCGAAATGGCCTCGTGGTCACTTAAATTTGTACCGGATTTTAAAGTCGATATACAAATTTATAGTGAACACTCAAACTCACATATCTGGTAACTAATAAACCTATTTGACCGTTGATTATGCACATATGGCAGTGACAGAGATGATGTGGAGAAGGTGAGTGCAAGCCACGAAAATTACGCGCGTGATACAATAGTTTTGATTTTAAAAAAAATTAAAAAATAAATAAATTAAACGGGTGTTGAGTTGTTAGAAATTGGAGTTCAGATGAGGAGAGTAGTGATGTTTTCAATTAAAGGATGTTATAAAACAGTGTTGAATCATCCTTTCCTTGTGAGGATACTGTGTTTCATAGCATTTTTGTACATATATTTCCCATTTCTGTTTTCCATATTAGTAGCTACATCCCCAGTTCTTGTCTGTACTGTTGTTTTGCTTGGAACTTTACTAAGTTTTGGCCAACCAAATATACCTGAAAATGAAAGGGAAGAAAAAATAACTCATGATATAGTGCCTATGAAAACTGGACTATTATGTGATACTACTCGTATTGAGAGTGAAAATAGCTCATATTGTCGTCCTCCCCCACCTCCTTCTCAATTAGCCGGCTCACCATAGTATAGTACGACCTCCATTATTTCAAAATCATGAATTCCTATTGATTTTTTCAGAAATTCCAAAATTAAATTTATTTTTCTAGTCTAATCATGAGCATAGTGGTTGTTGTGAATTTGATTTAGAAATAAGAGAGAGAAAGAACACTGGAGAAAAAAAAGAAAAAGAAGAACAAATATAAGGAAAGGAATGGAGGTGGGTGAATGGAGAAGATGGGAGAGGTGGGTGAACGGAGAGGACATGCCTTTTTCTCTCTTTTTTTTTTTTTTTTTTTTTTAATTTGTAACTTCTTTTTTGCTTATTTAGTATTTAAGAATAGGATCCACAAATAACACATGTCAAGTAATAAGTAGTCTAGTATATGACGTGTTGTACATATAAGCGCAATTGATATACACGCACTATTGGATGTACTTATTTGTACTCATTCCGTCAAGTTCGAGTGTTCAAATGGAAAATCCAAAGTGCGTGTATCAGCTTTCAAAAGCCCTACAAGTCTAAGTGGCCAGGAAGCCATTACTTATATTCTTAATAATAGCTTGGACCGCGAAGGAATTAACCACATTTTATTTATTTTAGATCTATCTACTTACTTTTGAAGGGCATTTAAGCATTCGTATTCAAAATTATGGTGGAAAATTTAAAAAAAACCTTCCATTTAATATCTTTGTGGCATAAAAACAGAGTTAAAGAAAAACTTTATTTTATCAACAACGAATAATAATGAGAGAATTATTTTTCTTCCAAAAAGTAAATAAAATTGATAAAAATGGAAGAAAGATTACTTGACATTTTATGACTCTTGCTCATTTGAGCATAAAGCGGTTATTCCTATTCTTATGAAGCAAATAATACTATACAATAACAACAACAACAAATCTAGTAAAATTTCAACAGTGGGATATGGGGAGGGTAGTGTACTAGTGTGTACGCATAACCTTATCATTGCCTTGGGAAGTTAGAGATGTTATTTTCGAAAGACCCTCGGCTTAAGAGCATGAGTAGAAAACAATGAAATATCAACAACAGTAGCCAGAAAAATGACAACAACGTTGTAAGAACTAGAAAAAATAGATGGAAGAAAGCAATAACACTAGCAATAGCAACAAGCAGTAACCACGACAAGATACTAAAAAATCGAATCACAAGATAGTAAGAAATAGACGTAATACTAGCAATCTAGGAACAACAACAAGATACTACCATACTAGCCCTAAACAACCCCGTAAGGATCAGAAAAATGTCCGACTACTAGTTATTCTTCCACCCTAATCCTCGACCTTCACACCCCTACCTACTATCAAGGGTTATGTTCTCAATAAGCTAGAGTCGCGCCATGTCCTACCTGATCACCTCTCCTCAATACTTCTTTGGCCGCCCTCTACCTCTTCTCGTACCCGCCAAAGCCAATCATTAACACCTCTTAACTGGAATGTCTACGCTTTTCCTTTTCACATGACCAAACCATCTAAGCCTCACTTCTCGCATCTTGTCCTCCATGAAGGCCACGCCCACCTTCGCCCGGATATCTTCATTCCTAACCTTGTCCAACTTAGTGTGCCGACACATCCATCTCAACATCTTCATTTCAGTTATGTTCATCTTCTGGACATGAGAGTTCTTGATTGGCCAACACTCAGCCCCATACAATATAGTCGGTCTAACCACCGCTTTATAGAACTTACATTTTAGTTTTGATGGCACATTCTTGTCATACAAGATGCTGGATGCTAACCTCCATTTCATCCACCCTGCGCATATATGGTGAATGACATCCTCGTCAATCTCTCTATTACCTTGGATAACTGACCCAAGATACTTGAAACTTCCTCTATTGGGGATGACTTGTGAGTCAAGCCTCACGTCCACGTCGGCTCCCCCGTCACATCGCTGAACTTGCACTCTAAGTATTCTATCTTAATCCTGCTCAACCTAAAACCTTTAGACTTTAGGGTCTTTCTCCAAACCTCGAACTTCTCGTTAACACCGTTTCGCGTCTCATCAATCAGTAGTATATCATCAACGAATAATATACACTATGACATTTCTCCTTGAATCGGACAACACTATGCTATTCCCAATATTTGTATTTAGATTCATAATTTTGTTTCTTGAATCTCTACGAATCCCTTTCAACCAAGAGGGAGGGAATTTGCTCTCTTCAATTTAGGGGTTTTAGTTTAATTAGGTATAAAGTTAAAGAAAATAAGTTTTGTACCTTAAAAAGTCAAGTAAAATATTAGAATTTAGAAAGAAGCATTTTATTTATATTTTAAAATGGATTTAAAAGGGAAATAAAACACTTAAATTAAAATGGAAGTACTTAATTGTTCACAATCCCCACGCGATGAATGTTGAATTCGACAATCAATCCTCAACATCACTCCGTCCCACAATTTACCCTAGAGTTCTCTCCTCACACTGCTTGAAATTTTCCAAAACCAATGGCCAAAAGTCGAACCCAATTGAGCTACATCCTCTGTTCACAGCTTGAGAAACCTAAATGGAAGATGAAATTGCCTTTTCCCACTACTCAGTTCTACAAAAAATATCAGCAAAAGGGTTGCTCTGAAGGTTACTTTAATCTGCTTTCTTTGTACTCTCAACCTTTGGCGTTTTGATTTGTTCTCTTTGTGGTTTGAGAATTTTGGTCATATATATCTTTTCAATGAATTTCACAAAGGATTAACTTGCACAAGAAACAAAATAGGGAGGGAGACTGCACAAACTAAGAAAATTCTCAAAGTAAGCCGAAAATAAGATTCAATACAACAAATGCATGCTTTTATTTATGTACATGGAGTTTAAGAACATGCATGTACACCAAAGGACAGAGAGAAGTGAAAAGGGGCATGGGGTTGGGGGAGGTAACTGTTCTAAATAGTTGTATGCATCTAAAAAGTTTGCTAACAGATACGCCATATACAACTGAAACCATTGGTTCTACTGCTAGGAAGAATGAGACACTGGATATGCAACTGGAGCCAAATATCGAAGGATGCCGTGATAGAACAATCCACTAGAAGATGCTGCAGCGCGAAATCCAACTGTACTAGCTGGACGAGGAACACGTAATGACATCGGAGTTCGTGAAATAATAGGCCCGCGCCGCACGGTACTTCTAGTGAAACCAGTGATAGATTAAGATTTACCATCCTTTTCATAAAATCCAATCATGTGATCTGGGAATAGTTCTTCCAAATCAAAGATGTTGTCGTCCTTTATGCTAGCATTAAAATTTGGATATACTTCACCACTACTAGTGTCAGGAATTGACAATAATGGGTTAGAATCAACAGAAAGACCAACCTCAGGAGCTCCCACAGTGCTCTCAAAACCGTTCTTAGCACCACTACTAGAAGCTGCACAACCATGGACTCCAATATGATCGGCAACTGATAATGACAATCTTGCAGTGTTAACAATAGGACCAACTTGAGTGGCTTCAACCAACTGTTTGGTGATTAACTCTTCCATTTCATACCCAACATTATTGACTGGATGGGTGTACATTACAACGCCACCAGCAAAAGATGGTTGCCAGCTAAGTGATGGAAATGTCCTAGTGTCAACCCCGCGCCACGCTTCAGAGGTGTCCTGTGTCGGTACAATGATTAAGTCTTCTACACCTGGCAGGAACTCATCATCCACATTGGGAAGTGAACTATTCAACTCACTAACAACAACAGTACCAAACGGTTAACACCGGATGGTCCTTCAATAGCATCAGTCAAGCAGTTGGCAACTGCCCTCGTAAAGGTAAAATCCCTGTCTCAAAAGCTTCAGTCACATAGTGATTGGCCATTGTGATTGTCCTCCACAAGGTCCATTCAACTTCTCAGTTTTTTGTCCTTGTGAAGGTTCAGTAGTACCAACATCCACACTAGTGATATCATGAATGCTTCTTCTCTTGTTGGCCTTATTATTGTACTTTAATCGATTGAAGAACTTCTGCGCATGACTTGCCACCTGTGTTGGTGTTCTGGGTACCCCACAACGCCTAGATACTTCTCCAATCACCTCTTCCATATTAATCCAACCCCCGGGGAAACAACATAATGACAGGAAATAAGATTGAAAGAAGTTACTAGCCTTGAAATTTAATTCCGGAAGTAAATTGCAAGACAATATCTGCTTAAACCTAATACATCGCTCAATTAACGGACACTTTTTATGCATCCTAGATTTTCTACTGGTTATACATACATTTTAACTTCCATTTATATCAAATGAACACATCTAGTAAATTTTGATTACCATGTTTGGTGTTATTTTAGCAAACATTTATCACTACTGATTTTTATTTACACTAATAATATGGCACTAGTGGATGTTATTTTGATTTTTATTGGATCATCCCACTTATCAAGAAAGATATGTTTAGAGAATCATCTCCTCAAGCACCACATCGTTCCTTGTCGCAATTGTCCCTCTCAATTCAACAACATATCCTCTTTTGGCTTCTCAAATTGTTGTAGGCTATATTTCTCTTATCTTCAGTAAAAATTGAATGGAACTGTATTTTCCAACAGAAAAGCAGAGCTCCTCTGAAATCAGTAGAACGCTCGCTGAAGCAAAGTAGGGTCCAAAGATTTTTTGTTGTTGTAAGCCGATCCTCACCAAGAAAAGAAAGAGAGATATAAATATTGTATACTAGAAAGTTTTCCCAATACATCAAACAAACTTTCTAGGTTTGTGAAAAAATCAAACAAACTTTAGAAGTTGTAATCACGAGACAGAGACAGAGATAGAAACTTGACAAGTCCAATCCAGTTGAAAAATCCTAGTGTGTGTGTGTGGGGGTGGGTGGGGGTGGGGGGGGGTGGGGGGGGCAGCTTTCAAGCTCCTAAACTATCATCAGGTATATTTGGATAAATTTCTTTAATAAATATATGCTTTTGTACCTTCTTTAAGTCTCTAATGACTAAGGTTTGATACTGAAGTTAATCCATTCGGAAGCTAAATTAGAGTATGGGATGAGGCTACGGAAGTATGATTGGCTGTACTTTGTGATAAATGCCTTTCTGCTAAGTGTGCTAGTATGTTTAGAGTCCTGAAACATATGTACTTCAAGGGGAAAACCAAAAGAAGAAAAAAGAACTATCTGCCAATTTTGATCGAGGAATTAATGACTGATTCAATGTTCCTCTATTTAAAGTGGTTAGGATTCTTTTTCTTTTCCATATGTTAGACATCATGGTATCCTTATTATTTAGTCGCCATAAAATTTTAAAGCTTAACCGCATATCAAACATTTTTTTTTAGTGGCATATGGCTGTTGGGAGTTGTATTAATGTATATCTTTAGTTGTAATATCAAGCATCGGACTATTACTCCTGCCTGAGTATGATGTTCGGTAATTGAACTCTAGAGAAGGAAAATTCGGGAATGAAACCTTAGATGTACCCCATGAGTTTAATGTTTTTTCGGCTTCATAACATATTACCCTTTTGGTTTCTGTTGATAGCATGAGCTATTCTAACTGCTAAGGACTTACTCTGGACCTCTAAATTTATCCTTTTCGCACTTCTTATTTGGAGGGTCAACGATCCTTGGGAATCGAATGAATTTTCGGCATTTTATCATATTAAACTTGTCATCTGTGATTTGTTTACAGTTGAGAGGCATTTATAAGTTGTTAGCTTCTAATTTGTCCATTATGTGGTGGCCATTTGATGAATGCCCATTTTGGTATTTTTGCAACATAGTTCTTTCACAAGATACTTTGTGGAAGTTATTCACTTTGAAATCTTTTGAATTACTTGAAAATATTTGTCTCTCCGAAAAACCAAAATTTTAAGTATTTTAGCTGTTAAACGGGGACTTTGTTCTGGCTAAGATAGCAAGATTCTCTAGAGTGGTGTTTTATGGTGTGGTTGTATTTGGTTTGAAATTCACGCCAAAACATTTCAAAGTCGAATATTTTGATATACCATATATTCAACTGGGCTTTCTTTTGCTTTATGTAGTGCAAGACAAATGCACATTCAAGATTTAAGTTAGTGGGGGTGAAGTACCACAAGCTGCTCCTTTGTGTCAATGGTTGCAAACTTGTTATAAATATATATCTTCTATCTATTTTTTTGAACTATATGATCCGAACTATAGCAGCAAGTGTGGGTACACCATTTCGGAGAATTTACATCCTCTATCTGCAAAGCAATAGATCTCTTTTTTCTCACAAAAAGGCTATAGATCTCTTTCAGATATCCTCTTGATTGGTCTCTAACAAGAATAGAAAGATATGCTTCATTGATGTAGTTGTAGACTTGTAGTTCAGCTTGAGCACAATTTGTTGTCGTTAATATCTCATAATGAAACCTTCTTCCTAATAGTAAAAAAAAAATGATCTCTTAATTATATACTCTTTTTAGACCCGATGCGGTTGAGAGCTGTAATTTCTATTTCAAATATAGAAATATCTGGTCAAACCTATGTTGCGCGGACTCTCCAAAATGAGGCCGCACCCGTGTCGGATCCTCCAAAAATACACTATTTTTGGAGGATCCGACACGCACCCGATAACATTTTCGGAGTGTCCGAGCAACATAGGGTCAAACTCTTACTGTTTAGCTCCATCATACAAATCTCTTTCCGTATTCTATTTTACCTTCCCAGAGCGAGTTCATTAATCAGACATTTACTGTTTACTTTGGCGTTAAATGGTTGAAAGCCTTTTAAAATAAATATAAAGTAGCTAAATACAGGAGCAACAGTCACCAAAGTAAAAAAATTTCCGCAAAGTCATATGTTACAGTGTTAATCCTGCTTAGTTAGCCAGTAGCCTCATTAAAGTCTTATATTTCAGTGAACTTTGGTTGTTTTACTCCACGTTGATGTACAACTTAACATCTATAACAAAGTCGTCATTGTGGTCATTCTGTTTTAATGTGCCACCTGCCCGTTTCCCTTATGAGTTGCTCTCATTACTGTAGTTAAAATTAATAGCTGATTAAAGAAGTAGGAGTCTTGCTGCCATTCTTTCTGTTAACCAAGTGTCAGTGGGTACAGAAAATCATATATAGATGCAACAAATATTTAAGCCGGTCTTTGTCATATATGGAAGTCATCCGTTTTGGGAATACTCTTCAGAAACTTTCCCTTTCACATAAAAAATCACTGTAGATCTAACAAAATGAACTCTGACCAGACATGCAATAGCTCCTCCTGGACCAAGGAGGAAGACAGAGCATTTGAGACTGCCCTAGCCATTTATGCTGGAGATAGCAATCAATTGATGAAGATCGCTGCAGCAGTTCCACGGAAATCTATTCCAGAAATCTTACAACATTATAAAAAACTTGTTGATGATATAAACGATATCGAGGCTGGAAAAGTTCCGCTACCTCGATACCAGAGAATGCAAGGTTGTTCCAGCCGCAGAAGTAGATTATCTGGAGCAGAGGTAGAACGGCGAAAAGGGGTCGCTTGGACTGCAGAGGAACACAGGTGAGGTTTTTTCTGCAAATTTGGTAATTACCATGTTAGTTTGCTTTGAAATATCTGGCTAAATTGATGATTATCTAATCTCGACAGTTATGTGTTTCTTAATGGTTGAATAAATTTCATTGCTTACTGTAAGGATCAAGAAGTTCTTTGCAACAAAATGCTTTTTCTTTCCCTTTATTTTTGAGATTGACTACAATTCCGTCAATTTGGACCAAAACCGCCGACAAAACTGTGCTAATATGTAATCATCTCTAAAATCCATTTTTAATTATATATGGATGTAGTATATGTGAATGTATAACAAACAGTTGGTCCTAAGCAATGTCTTGCACGAACCTAAGTGGATCTTGTGTGAATTTTTAAAGAGAAAATGCCACTCTGAGAATTTGGTATCTGACAATATGGAAGAGAGCTCATCTGCTTTGGCTAGTAATTTTTTCAATTTTCTTTTAGCCTTTTTTTCTCAAGAAAAATTAAACGCAATGTTTTTTTGTGTGTGTGTAAGTTTTGTCTTTTTCACAGAGGAGTGGAGTACAGCTCGAAATCAATTTTGTAACGTAAGTCATTGCGTCATCAGTATATTTGTTATTCACAAAAAGATGCGTGACATACTATATATGGACAAGTTATTATAGACATCAAACTTATAAAGGCTTCAATCTAACTCATGCTGGAAACACTTAGTGAAATTTGTTGCTGACGAAAAGTGATGTGAACAATATAGGTATAGCCCACCAAGCTTAGTCCATTTATAGTTTCTTCTTTAGCACCTTATTGAATACCATGCGAAGAGCCAGCTAGATGCTGGCAATAAATGATTAGGTCAAATTAAACTAGGGCAAATTGATGTATTGGGAAAACTTTCTTGTATGCAATATTTGTATTTCTCTTTCTTTTCTTGGTGAGGATTGGCTTACAACAACAAAAAAAATATTTTTGGACCCTACTTTGCTTCAGTGAGCGTTCTACTGATTTCAGAGGAGCTCTGCTTTTCTGTTGGAAAATACCGTTCCATTTAATTTTTACTGAAGATACGAGAAATATAGCCTACAACAATTTGAGAATCCAAAAGAGGATCTGTTGTTGAATTGAGAGGGACAATTGCGACAAGGAATGATGTGGTGAGTGAGGAGATGATTCTATAAACATCTCTTTCTAGATAAGTGGGATGATTCAATAAACATCAAAATAACATCCACTAGTGCCATATTTTTTTCCAGTTAGGTTGCGGGTCGTCAGCAATGATAAATGTTTGCTGAAATAACACCAAGCTAGGTAAATCAAATCTATTAAATGTGTTCCTTGGATATAAATGGAAGTTAAAAATGTCTGTATAATCGTACCGACCTCTGAGTAGAAAATCTAAGATGCATAAGAAGTGTCTGTTAATTGAGTGAGTGTATTAGGCTCTTGCAATTTATTTCCGGGATTAAATTCCAAGGCTAGTAACTTCTTTCAATCTTCTTTCCTTTCATAGGTTGTTTCTCCAGGGGTTGGAGAAATATGGAAGAGGTGATTGGAGGAATATATCTAGGCACTTTGTGGTATCCAGAACACCAACACAGGTGGCAAGCCATGCGCAGAAATTCTTCAGTCGATTAAAAGACAATAATAAGGTGAAGCGGAGAAGAAGCATTCATGATATCACTAGTGTGGATGCTGCTACTACACTTCCACAAGGACAAAAAACTGAGAAGTTGAATGCCCCTTGTGGAGGGCAATTACAATGGCCAATCACTGACTATGTGACTGAAGCTTTTGACACAGGGATGTTTCCTTTACCAGGGCCAGTTACCAACAGCATGACTGATGCTATTGGAGGACCATCCGCTGTTAACCCTGAGAATTTCCCGTTTGGTACTGTTGTTGTTAGTGAGTTGAATAGTTCACTTCCTAATGTGGATGATGAGTTCCTGCGAGGTATAGAAGACTTAATCAATGTACCGACACAGGGCACCTCTGAAGCGTGGTGCGGGGTTGACACCAGGACATTTCCATCACTTAGCTGGCAACCATCTTTTGCTGGTGGCACTAGAATGTACACTCATCCAGTCAGTAATGTTGGGTACGAAGTGGAAGAGTTAGTCACCAAACAGTTGGTTGAAGCCACTCAAGTTGGTCCTATCGTTAACACTGCAAGATTGTCATTACCAATTACTGATCATATCGTAGTCCATGGTTGTACAGCTTCTAGCAGTGGTGCTAAAAATGGTTTTGAGAGCACTGTGGGTGCTCCTGAAGCAGGTCTTTCTGTTGATTCTAACCCATTACTGTCAATTCCTGGCACTAGTGGTGGTGGAGTATATCCAAATTTTAATGCTAGCATAAAGGACGACATCTTTGATTTGGAAGACCTATTCCCAGATCACATGATTGGATTTTATGAAAAGGATGTTAAATCTTAATCTATCACTGGTTTCACTAGAAGTACTGTGCGACGCGGGCCTGTTATTTCACGAACTCTGATGTCATTACGTGTTCCTCGCCCAGCTAGTACAACTGGATTTCGCGCAGCAGCATCTTCTAGTGGATTGTTCTATCATGACATCCTTCTAGATATGGCTCCAGTTGCATATCTAGTGTCTCATTCTTCCTAGCAGTAGAACCAATAGTATCAGTTGTATATGGTGTATGATTAGCAAACTTTCTAGATGCATATAATTATTTAGAACAGTTACCTCCGCCAAACCCCCATGCCCCTTTTCACTTCTCTCTGTCCTTTGGTGTACAAGCATGTTCTTAAACTCCGTGTTTATAAATAAAAGCATGCATAAGTTGTATTGAATCTTATTTTCTGCTTACTTTAAGAATTTTCTTAGTTTGTGCAGTCTCCCTCCCTATTTTGTTTCTTGTGCAAGTTAATCCTTTGTGAAATTCACTGATTGGTCCAAACAATTGTGGAGATCTGGCATAGTTTGACATTCATCACTAGAGCTTTTCAAAGTACAGATTAGTTTTCAAAACAATTCTGATGGTGCAAAAAATCTTTTTAGTGTAAATGGATTTTAATTGTTTACTTTTTTTAATAATCATATTTGTGTCGAGTTTTCGTTGTATTGATAAGTAGTGAATATTATAACATGGGCATTTAAAGTAATTCGCTCTAAACTCTGTATCTAATCAAATGTCGTCAAAGTATGAGAAATGACAAAACATAACTCTGTCTCTAAGATTACACAGAGATTAATTTGTCTTAAAAACTGGATTAAGCTAGCCTAAACTAGGAGGATTGAAGTAGAAAGCACTAGTGAAGATTCTTTTTTCTGTTTTTTTGTACATTAGCTTCCTCTTCCTCATTTTTCAGTTTGAGAAAAATGCATTTTACCCCCTATGATTTTCTAAATTAACATATTCTCTTTGAGTCCTATAAAAATATAGTGGTACATTTTTTCCCCCCTTGATTAGATATATGCTTAACTCCGCTTATGCGAGCTTGCTCATATTACCGGTCCCAAGTATAGATCTCTGTTTTAAAACGCAGAATTGGTGCTCGAGACTCACCTCGGGATGGGGCACTCGTAAAACGCCCATGGGCTTATATGTGAGGCTTAGTTCCGTGAGACTTATGCCTCTGATGTCGGGGCTTACGCCCCGGACACGCGCGACGCCCAGCGTACCGGGCTCTCCTAATATAACTCTATGCAATTGTGTGTAACTAACCTTCCTCATTTTTTCTTAAAGACTATTCAAAATTACTTTTTTCTTAATCATTAATCATCAATTGAGAGTATTTTATGTCATAATTAGAATAAAAATTATTGCATGTTATCCTTTAAGACTGCTATGATAGTAAATTCTAATTAAATATTTCATTTAGGAGTATTTATTTATTTATTTATTAACTTTTGTTATGTCTTTATTATATAATAGTCCTTAATTTTTTTATAATTATTTTCCTAAACATTAGTTTTTTGCACGTTTACGAGATACAATACTTATTAATTTAATAGCTCAATATTAGCTCGTAACTATTTACAAGGTATAGTATAGTGAATTATATGTCACTTTATTAACTTGTCGAAACTTCAAAATAAATGATGCTAGGGAATCACATTTAAATTGCGAATTATATTTTTATATAAATTCTCTTTCAAAAAGAAAGCATACTACATAAAAGGAGTATTTTAAAAAAATTAAATTATAATATCAAAATGCTTTCAAGATTCATTACTCCTTAGGAGATATATATAAGATTTTGCATCGAATACATTACTTTTGATGTTTGAGTTGTAACGACATTGCATCTACTTAGCATATTATGATATATGTCATGCTTTTCGTATTATTCATAGTGCATTATAATTTATAAATAGTTTAAATAGATTATTTTTATAATTTTGTAATTTTAATGTAAGTTTTATATTTAATTTTTATTTTATACTATCTTAAAATTCTTGAAATTAATAAAATTTAAAGATTTGTGAGACTTACGCCTCATGTCTCAGGGCTTACGCCTCGCCTTGCCTCACACCCCGTCTTTTAAAACATTGGTATAGATAAAGGAGGAGTATCGGATTAGGTTAAAAATTCATAAAATTAATCAATTTATAATGATTTTTAACATTATAAATATTATGAGATTAAATGGAACAGTATAATTGTTGCTTCATACATAATACAATGCACTTGGATTTGCTTGGAACTGAGACATAAATTTCATTGAGATAAACTATAAACGAATAATATATAACATCATAGTCCATAGATAGGTTAATATTAGCTTGTACGAATCTTTCTCCTATAGCGGATGCCCATCAAAGAATTGTTGAAGTATTGGAAACTGAGTCATAGTACTTAAATACTGCTTTCCTCATAAAGTATGCTTATGTATCGGAGGAGGGGAGTTAAATTTCCAACGGGGAGGGCAATGGACCGAGGTGCGGGACGGATTTAATCTTATGTAGGTGCGGAACGGGTTAAAATAATTTAATTTTTTTTAAAGCGGGGCAGGTTGCGGGTTTAATGCAGGGCAATTTTGAATTTTATCTTTTTTAAAACAAATCAATTATTTACATTATAATTTCACATTCTTCTGCACTGGCACGAGTATAATTGCGATTTATAATTAACCAATTTGCATAATTCTCACCAAAATGATATTACATAAGTCAAGATATCGTATTAATAATAGAAAATGATAGTAATCCATTTATTTTGAAAAATCAGCGTAATACTCTCTCAGTTTTATGTTTATGTGATTCTATTAAACTCTCCATTTTATAAAATAATAAAATATCAAACTACTTTGTTTTTTATAAAAAAATAGAGAAAAAAGAAAAAAATTAAGCGGGGCGGATTGAAATTTTTGTGGGTTTTGCCCGCCCCGCCCCCATTTCCACGTACAAGAGAGACAAGCAAAATTCAGGTCAATTGGTTCATTTCCTTAATTTTAAAATTGTAAATGGGCATGTTGTACAAATAACATAAAAATTATGTTATTTGTACATTATGCCCCTTTACAATTTTGAATTTAAGAAAATAACATTTTTAGATCTTTTATGTATAAAAGACAGATCTCTATATCTTTCACGTGAAAAAAAAGAGATAAGTCCATACAACTAAAAATAAATTGTAAAGAGCCACAAGAACCAATTGACCCCGAAAATAAGGGTAACCAAAAGATAAAAATTTACCTGGTATAATCTTTATATCAAAATAACGATAATCTGATATGTGCCTGTCACACGCTCTTTAATATCGTTTAACGTGGTTAACTATTCTAATTATTTTATTGTCTATTTATTTTGATTTTTTTCAAGATTATTATCTTTATTTTTCTAAAATTTGCGGAAATTATATATTCCAAGGGGTTAAGTTAACAACATGTAAATTTAATTAATGGTAATTTACTCAAAATATTTTTTTTCTCTCTAAAGAAATGAGCCAAAAGCGAAAAGAAAAACACACGATGGAGTAATATAGTATTTCTTAATCTCATTTATTACTTAATGATAAAGTATATTAATTTGATGCAAACATAAAAAAAACAAATTTCAAGTGAGAAAAAGATACAGTTCACCGGAAAAGAAAATCCCACAATTTTCCTCCCAAAAAGCAGACAACAAATGCTTTAATATCTGGTAAATCATAGGATCTCGAAAATAATTCAAGATTTAGAGTTGGGTGGTCGTGAATTAGGAAAATGGAAAGTGGTTTCAGCGCCGAAGATCTTTCCACAATCGGAGGCATTGCCACCGTATCACTCTTACATTCATTCATCCCTACGCATTGGTTGCCTTTCTCCATTGTTGGCAGAGCTCAGAAATGGACTCTCTCTCGTACCCTTCTTGTCAGTTAGTACCTACTCTTTCTTTGCTTTTACATTTCTAGACTTTTTGCTGTAGATCTTGAAGATATGTGATTTGGGTTCTTGGGATTAGATCAGTGGCGGACCCGCGCCTGAATTTTGTGCAAGCGGAACTTTAGTTGTAAAATAATAGTTGTCTAGTGGGTTCAAATAAAATATTTATACAACATTTATCGCTGCTTTAATCGTAATTTATACATATACGGTGTATTATTTTTTGGTGAAGCAGGTGAAGAAATTGATAGAGTTTTGATTTTGATGGGTGGATTTGTTGGATTCTTGTATGTTGATGCTTGCAATGAGTGTTTCTATTGCCTTTTTAGTTCTTCTTTTCTTTTTCGTGGGATTTGTTGATAGAACTGTATAAGCAGAAAATGTAGATACACCTGAGATGAGATTATATTACAACATGTTGAACTTACTTCCACGGAAGCTTGGAACTTTTCCGCAATCAAGCTGGAGCAATTTGCACCTCGACATTTTATATGGATAAGTTGTATTAGCTGATTTCATTACTGTCTTCGAATGATCACTTTGGTGATTTATGGTTTGGAAATTTGCCTGAGCATCGTTCTGAGATTTTGAAACTTGCAGACGAGAGAAAACTTGGAGCACGTTCGGGTTAGTTGATTAAAAGTTCCTGACACACATCAAGCGTTAGAAGCTGATTTTATAAATAAATGATTTAAAGTAGCAGAGAAGCATCAAGTGCTTTTTTAAAAAACACTTTTAGGTGCTAAAGCTGATTTTTTTAAATGAGCACTTACATGTTTAGATAGAAGTGGTGAAGCTAATAATAAGAAGTATGCTTGTAAAAAGGCGTTGATAAGCACTTTTTCTATTTAAAATGACTGATATGTCCTTAAAGTTATTAACAAAATGTAAGTTTAAAAGTATGTTTACATGGAAAAGGACGAATAGCGGTAATGGAATAAAGAATAGTTAGAAGTTCTTTTTTCTAGGAAGATTGTTTCGGAGATTACAATAAAATAAAAGTTTGGTCAAACCAAAAGTGCTTCTAAGCTGAAAGTCCATAAGTTGTGGTGACTGACTTTTGTCTGATTTTCGTTTATAAGCACTTTTGGCGTGTTTACCAAATGAGTAAATAAGCTAGAAAGTGCTTATGAGCTAGTTTGACCCGCTTATAAAACCTGATTTTTTTGGAGATGATCCCTTTGGGGCTAAGTAAAAGAAGTTTCATATCTCTCCCAATTTTGGTATCCTCTTTGAAGCATACAGATTAGTTCTGATGTATTAAGCTTACTAAATCATTCTAAAGTAACCCAACATCCAATATGTGCAGTTGTCGAGGAAAGAAAATCGGGAATTTATAGGGAGAAGGATATAGCCCTGACTGATAAATTAACAGAAGGAAAACGAAATGCAACTGATCTAACGCTTAAACAGACTCTATTAGAGGATTACCATGAAAACATGAGTATTATGTGGAGATAGCATGTTCTAGAAGGCGCATATTTAGCTAAAGGTAGTTATTGGAAGCCTCTTTTATCAGTATCATCTTCCACATATTCTATAGATGGCCTCGTGTCCTAGGTAGAAAAGGGATATGTTTATAGTGTTTGTTCCGTATCATGCAGCTTCAGATTTATTCACCTTAAATTGTTGCAAAAATTAGTGATTTGCGCTGATTGTTGGTGGAAGACAGACTTAAAAGAGAGCTCACTAATGGAGAATATACCTTCTTTTCGCTTAAAAGAACGTTGATATTTGAATAAATGAAGTCTACTCTTCAAATATGTACTTTCCAACAGCATCAAAGAAAGGAGGAGGGGAGCTTGAAATGTAATTCCCATTCTTTCCGAAGGAGACATTCACATGGAGCTTTAGCTTTCCTATGACGTGATGTCAATTAAACGAACAATTTGACAGTGTACATGTTATTCGACATTTATGGTCACTGCAAAGGAGAAATAAGATGAATTTTTCCAGTTGTTCTGGTAACATGATTGCTAGGTCCTTTTCTCGGGATGTATCAATTTGCCGACTGGGTGAATCATTACTCAATTATTCTATCCTGCTTTCTCTATTTTTTCACAGGAATTCGATACTCCATGTATGTTTCTTATCATGTCCGCATAAGTTCCTCTCCTTTGCAAAGTTTACCTTTCTAGTATAAAGGTGAGAGTAGTCAAATACATAAAGGTTAGTGCTTTGAGAACTAAATTTAACTTGAATCAAGGAATGGACAATTAAATTGTTACAAACCATAAGTTATATAACTTCAATCTAGGAATGCGCAGTGCCTAAGATTCTCTACTTTTTGGTATACCTCTTGTATACCATAGCTTTTCCCATTTTTAATAAAATTATTTACCTCAAAAAAAAAAAGAAGGAACGGACTGTGCCTCATCAAAAAAAGTCTAGGAATGGATTGTGAAAAATTTGCTCCAATATCATGTTGATTTAGAGCAGGTGTGCCCACAGCCTTTCTTGATCTTTTGCAAGTCAGATTGGAAGTTTTTCTTGCATTGTTGTTTGGTGTTCCTAATCACTTGTGGATTATAGCTTCATTGTTCTTTATTTTTGAGTGTTAAGCTGCTTCTTAGGTTGAACACGTTATGTGGGACAAATATATTCATGTCATAAGCTTCAATTATCTTTGTTATGATCAATATCAGCTCTTCTCGTTTAACCAGTGGACAGTCTCTGTGCGTGTATATTCATCAATCCGAGCTCCATCGGATGTAGAAATGTTTACTTCAATCTTTTGCCCTATTAATCTTAGGTTACATCTTCATGGACCTTGAGACAGAGGCAGATTAATAGGAGTTATAATTTGCTGATAAGCCTTATTAAATTTTGAGTTTATACTGAATAGTAAAATTAGATCATGATACATTTGGGTTTTGGACAACTAGATGCTTGCAGCTCCTAATAGTGGCAGATAAAGTAGAGTATATATTGGTGCATTTCTCTTTTGCACTTAAATTCATGCTAACAATACTCATATATATGAGAGCACCCAAGGGTGTTGCGTAATGGTCAATGTAGTGGGAGGAGAACTGTGATGTCTCAAGTAGAGGTGGCTAACGGGCCGGTTCAAACCGGAACCGGACCGGCCCAGACCGGTTCAAACCGGGACCGGACCGGGCCGGTTCATAGGGGGGCGGGTGGGTTAAGGGGTTAGGGGGGTTGAAACGGATTAAAATTTTAAAACGGGTAACCGGACCGGACCAACCCGGTTCAAATGAACAGTGCCTGAACCGGTTAAACCGGCCCGGCCCGGCCCGGTTCAACGGTCAATTTTTTTTTCTTTTAATTTTTAAAATCTTGTAACCCGGCCCGGCCCCTTAAACCCCTACCCGTACGGGTTCTTTTTACCCGGATAAACCCGAACCCGTTAAACCCGTTAACAATTAACCGTAACCGGCCCGCTACCCAACCCGTACGGTTAAAAAAAATAGTAACCCGGACCGGCCCGCCCCACCCGTTAGCCACCTCTAGTCTCAAGTATCCCAGCAGAGGCAAAAAAACACTAGGTGATTTCTTCCTATCCATCTAAGCTTTGGTGGGACGATTCACCCAGTACTTGTGCTAGTGGGAAGTAGCAGGTGCCCGGTGGAATAGTCGAGGTGCGCACAAATTGGGTCGGACACCACCATCAAAAAGACAATACTGAGCTGTTTTAGAAAGACAAAGTTAAGATACAAAGTGAATGCACGAGCAATCGCTTTGTGTTTTGATCGGTCTGGTTTAGATGCATGAATCATTTCCTTATTCACAAAATCTTCTACAACTGCAGTTATTCGATTATTTGACCCTAGAGTTTATGAATTGTAGATGCGTGTGATTAGCCATAAAAAAGAAATTGTAGTAAGCGTGTGACTCAACTACTTATAGCAATGGCGATACCTAATTTAAAAAAATTCTTCTTGAGCATCACTTAGTGCAGCTCAGAGAAACATGCACGACTTGATTGCTAAAAAGTTGCTGCTAAAACCTATTCCCTGTGAAGTATTATATGACATTGCTTCCTTTTTATCCTTCTTTCAGGTAGTGATTAGTTTCATCCAAAAGTCATGCATCTAGGTTTAAGTGTGAGTATACTCTTTTTTTTTTCTTAATAAAAAAAAAACCCTTCAAGATCCTTGTTGCACCCCTGTCTATCTGACAGGATTTGTGTGTGGATGTGTGATCCGCGTTGGATTTGTTCGACCTAACTTGGATGCTTTGACCACACCTATGGCCAAAACGTATAGGTTCATTGTGGTTTTGGTTTGACTTAGGGTTTATGTCACACAGAAAGTACTAGAACACTTGTTATTGTATGAGATAACTTATGGATAAAGTAAGTGTTTGCAAAGAATTTACTTATACTAGTTTTAACTTAATAACTTCAGTTAATTGTCAAAATATATACTTATACATGTTGTAATACCATTTATTGGTTGGTTGTCTTAACACCCCTATCCACATGCCTTTCCATATCCTTGAACCCTGAGATTTAGGTTATGACAAATCTGACTTCTAGATCCGCACTTGTGTCAGGTGACCACACCGGTATCCGAGCAACATAGCTTTTAGATCCTTGTCTTATTTTTTTTTGAAGTTATTAAATTTATGGAGATGATAAATTTGAGTTTCACAGCTGAAAGTGCATATTTTCTCTAATACTAAAAGATTCGAAGTGATTCAAGAGTTTTCTACTCCTTTCGTCCTAGCTGTTTGATTATTTAACCTAGTTAGTATTCCGAAAGTCATGCAACGTCTTCTTTGGAGACAATTTTGTCAGATATTTTTCTTGAAAATTGTAACTTCTAAAATTTGGCTTTGTACTACTTTTATGTATTTCAAATATGTTTGCTTTTCCCAAAAAAAAAAAATAAATTATTGTCAGAAATCAACACAAGATTTTTCAGTTAGACACTAAAATCAATTATTCTTTGCGATGGAGGGAGTACCTCAAAAGCACTAAAATTCGTTTAAAGTACCTGGATTTTGATTCATGCATATGATACTTATTTGACTGCTCTTGTGCACAGCTGCATTTGGAGCAGTATTACATGTAATATCCACTTCAATTCTTGGCATAACGGCAGTAACAATAACAAACACAATTGCTGGCGAGGAAACAGTGCACAAACTGGCTTCTCTTTTGCTTATTGTTCTTGGTGGTAGTTATGTAATCTTGTTTCTTCGCGGAAAGGGCGGTCACTGCCACTCACACAATCAACCTATGGAGAAAATGGCCGTAGCAGGGCTTATCCTTGTTCCTGCGTTGTCTCCTTGTGCAACCACTCTCCCCGTTTTTCTTGCTGTTGGAAACTCAAAATCCATGATGGTGCTTGCCATCATAGTTCTGTTATTCAGGTACTACTGTTTCTTAATTTCTACTACTAAACTTTGCATATAAGTGGATTACATACTCTTTTTGTTGCTTTTTCTTTTGGAAAAATGTGAGGTTACTCTGGAGAAAGAATAGAAGCAAAATAACTTGATCTTATCAGAGAAAAGAAAAGGATATGGAATAAGGGGGTGGGAGGAAGTAGTGGGTTTAGATGGTGGTATGCCCCTTTAGCTTGATCCTTTATCTATCCCACCCTCGCTTCAGTCGATCATGGGGTTTCCCTCTCTCAAGAATTCAGAGAAGACCACAGTTATCAATAAAAAGTGCTTATTTTAGTGCCTGCCATCTATGTTGTGCAGACCCTCCAAAATGCCGCTGCACCCGTGTCGGATCCTCCAATTTGCACTATTTTTGGAGGATTCGACACACACCCGGCAACATTTTCGATGAGTCCGAGCAACATAGCTTGCCATTGTCTAGTGCCTGATGTTTTGTGGACTGTGCGAAGTGGTGATTGTATGTTGTTCCTTATCATGAGGGGAGCTGTGATTCACCTTAAATACGAGGATGCTAGTGTTTTAGTTTTACATTCCTTCATCCTTCATCCAAAATCTGTTTGGACCAGTCCGCTGCAAATTGCTAAACTTTCAGAAAGTACCTCTGTGAGAATTTTAGTTATGGAACTACTGCTCCAGGCTGCCATTGTGAAATTTGGCTATATTGCGCGGACACGGATACTCCGAAAATGCACTACTTTTGGAGGATCCGACACGCACCCGCGCCCATTTCGGAGAGTCCGAGCAACATAGAAATTTAGTACCTCCGGTGGTTGATAACTTGATATACAGTATACTTCTAAATTTTCCCTTTCTTACAATGGAAGTCCTGTTCACGCTGGTTGAATTTGTTGATATCTATGTTTTTCTTAGGAGAGGGAGATTTTAGTTTATCTGTAGCTCCTTTATCAAAAGGCCCATTTAAACTCTCATTAGATTGCCGACTACCATCCCAGTGCGGGACTTTTTGATTTATCCAAATTTCGTGATGCTTAATGTAAGTTGATACTCCTCACTTGCAGCACCATAACTGTGATGACCTCGCTGGTGGCTCTATCATTTTACGGTGCAAGTCAACTCAAGTTTCACTGGGTGGAACGCTATGACAAGCTCCTTGTCGGTTCAGTGCTAAGTCTGGTTGGTATTTTGACCCTTATTTTTCACGATCACGATGGAGAAGTAGGTTCTGCAGGAGGTCATGTGCACAGAAAACTCATTGTGCTATAAGGATGGGTCTTCAACCAATAAATCTGTATTTTGAAATTTAGAATGTTAGTGCATATTTACCTCAGCTTAAGAAAGCATGTACAAACACTCTTTTTTTTTTTTTGTTCCAGTTGTGTAATTAATGAGAGCTCGAGGTTATGACTATTATGTTAAACAATCTTCACTTAAACGTAGTAGTTTCCTCTAACACTGAAAAGTGTGTGGCATTTGCTTCATTTAATTAGTTTTCTGGTTTTCTTTTCTCAAGTATGTTTTGCTCTAGCAGTTAAAATAGGGACACATTTTGATGATTTTCCCTTGTGACCACCTTTTCCTCTATCAGAATGGAGAACAAACAGATTATTTTAACAATTAGCAAATGAAGATAGTCAATATATAGAGGCACAATTTACAAGAAAAATTCACGACATTTATGGGCCCAGTTTAGGGCAATGTAAATACCCTACTACAATAAGGCCGTTTAATCCACCACCCTCAAACTCTGATCTTGCACAAAATTTGAAGATAAACTTACATATTTTCGCACCCAAGCGTATAGTCTAGCATTAATGAAATAGGTGAAAAACTATTGGAGATCACAATTCAAAGTAGAGCTATTCTTCTTATTTTGGTGAACAAAATTATTCGATATCTATATTGGTGGAACATAGCAAGTATTCGACAAAATAGTCCAGGTATAGATAAACTAGCTCAAACATTATCGTTATAAAATTATTAATTTTTTCCAAAAAAAATACAGATTCTCTATGTTGAAAGACAAAGCATTAAATGACATATTACAATATCTTTAAACTACAAATATCCTACCGAGTGTGCAAGAATCTGCCAGTCAAAAAAAATGAAAAAATTGTTTCCTGTCTGGTACTGTATTAAACTGTCGAATAAACTGAGCCACATGATGTAAAAACTGTGATGGTCCAGATTGTGGAAGAAAGCCCAACTCAACTTTTTTGGCGGATTCTAATTTATTCTACCTATGAATAACCTTTTAGAAGCAAAAAGCTTTCCAAATTAAAAAAAAAAAAATGAAACAAAAGACATTGATGTCACCGATAGGTTTAGTAGCATGCATTTTCCTTCATATTTTTAGATTTTTATTACGGTATGTGATTTTGTTCGCCTCAGGTATTGTATTCCCTGCAGTGGCGAAGCCACATAGAGTTAAGGGTGGTCAACCGACCACCCTTCGTTCACTTCTTCTAATTTGAACACCCTTGAAAAAATTTCTAGCTTCGCCACTGATTGTCTGTTGATATTTTATTACGGTATGTGGTTTATTACGATATTTTATTTCCTGTTGATTTTTTTCTTTTTTTTTCCTCTTCTTTGCCGAGGGTCTATTGGAAACAGCCTCTCTACCTACATTAGGTAGGGGTAAGATCTGCGTACAGACTACCCTCCCCAGACCCCACATGTTGGGATCAAACTGAGTTTGTTGTTGTTGTAAACAAAAGACATTGATAGTAAAAGGGCCTAGCCCAGGTATAAGGAAAGGTTGATCACAAAAGTTAGGAATAAATTCTTAAAATCTTAGAAGAACCAAACATGTTTGTATACCAAAGAAACCATAACTTGCCTTGCCATGACAATTCATCTTTAAACTAAGGTTTGGAATCTTTGTTTGGTTTTGTGTCATGCCCCTAAGAGGAAGCATTGAGGTTGCCCAATTTTGCTGCCAATTCTATGTTACTACTAATACTACTTACCTATCAAATGGACAATTAATACTACAAACCAATGGAATGTGCTTCTTCTTCACTAATTATTGTTAATCCTTTCAAGATTATGGCCTCTTCTTCCTTCATCTTCCTTTCCTTCATTCTTCTCTTTAATGGTACGTCTATACTCTTGATTAAGACGTTTTGTTATTTTAGCTAAGTTCTTGCATGTTGTTAGTTCTTTAATTAGTGATAGCTAACAGTTTATGGTAAGAAAATACGTTTGACTCTTGAAATTTGAACTGCATCACATAAATTCGGATAAAGCCAACATAACTTTTACTATTTTATATTTTATATTTTTCGAGGTTTGAGATGAGTTTAACTGGAGCAACATGATCAATTTAAATATAAACTTATTGCGATTGTAACATCAACAGTGTCATATATTGTGAAGTTAATTTGTTTTTTCTTGTTGTTGGACAGGTTCAATATCACATGCATTCACAGGCACATATGGGGTAAACTATGGAAGAGTATCAGACAATATCCCATCACCCGAAGACGTAGTAAAACTTCTCCGGACCAACAAGATCAAAAACATCAGAATCTACGACGCGGATCATAGAGTTCTGAACGCTTTTAAAGGTTCAGGGATCGAAATCAACGTATGTCTTCCCAATGAATTACTTAAAGATATAAGCGTGAACGAAGCTCTAGCTCTCGAATGGATAAAATTGAACGTTCAACCGTTCCTCCCCGATACCTCAATCCGAGGTATCGCGATTGGAAATGAGATACTAGGTGGTGATATAGAAATATCAGAAGCTCTTGTCCCCGCTTGTAAAAATGTGTACCGTGCACTGAAAAGGTTGCAGTTAGCAGATTTAATTGAAGTTTCAACCCCACATTCTGAGGCAGTTTTTAACAGCACTTATCCACCTTCAGCTGGTGCATTTAAAGAAAGTCTGATGCCATATTTAGGACCACTTTTGCACTTTTTTAACCAAATTGGATCACCTTTTTACATAAATGCATATCCATTTTTGGCCTATAAATTTGACCCTATCACCATTAATGTCAACTATGCACTTTTTCAACCTAATGCTGGAATTGATGATCCAAAGACAAAGTTGCATTATGACAACATGTTTGATGCTATGGTTGATGCATCTTATGTTGCATTAGAGAAACTTGGGTACAAGAAAATGCCGGTTATAGTGTCCGAGACAGGTTGGGCGTCGAGAGGGGATGACAATGAAGCGGGTGCGAATGTTAAGAATGCTAGAACTTATAATTTTAATTTGCATAAAAGATTGATGTTGAAGAAAGGTACACCTTATAGGCCAAAAATGGTGGTGAAAGGTTATGTGTTTGCATTGTTTAATGAAAATCTGAAGCCTGGGCCAACCTCAGAGAGACACTTTGGATTGTTCAATCATGATGGAAGTATTGCTTATGATATTGGATTTAAAGGACTTGTGCCTTCTTCTGCATCCTCAAAGGTATGTTTTCTTTACATAATTAATCCATTGTCACTTTCAAAAATGTAATTATTATTTTTCTTTATGCATTGATATCCGAATCAACTTGCGTGACTGATTTGGAGTAGCGGCACATAAAGCCAAATAAAGGATTAACGATCCCTAAAAGGAGTTTCTCCATTTTTAAAACTCATATCTGATCATTAAAAGTGGAGGAATCTCATTTATTCGTAGGCGGTCAGCGGAAATAATTGTTACTCAATATGGTTGTTCTAATTATTTAACCAAACTCAAACATATCAAACTCAAACATTATATATTGATTTTTAATTTTTTTTGGTCAGGACTCTATACTAGGAGGGAGGTATTGGAGTTCGAAATCGTTACTTGTTGTGGCATGTGCGACAATTCTGCTTCTGTTCACACAACTATGACCTAACAACATCTGAGAATGGTTCCCCACATATTCTTAGCCGTTAATTGGAAGAAATTGTAGTCCCGAATTTGTATAAATAGTTTAATTTGCAGTTAATTCAATTTGCCTTTCATCACTAGTACCAGTTGATTGATGATTGGATGTCAATATATATATTTTTTGGCCACTAAAATGGCTAATAACATATCGCGACTGCCAATTTTTATACTTTAATGGTATTGATGATGATATCTTTGACATAATATATGTTCGCTAGAAACTCGCTTTTTCTTCCTAGTAATTACGCCAACGTTTTACGAATTCTTTCAAATGTGTTTTGCTCATTGTAACAAGCATATCATGCAACTTTTTACCCAAATAGAACCAGTGGCAGACTCAGGATTTTGAGCAAGCGGGTTCAATCTTAGAAGTACATAACTTTAGTCGTAAAATAGTAGTTGTCAAATGAGTTCAAATAAAATATTTATACAAGATTTACGCAGCTTTAATCGTAATCTATACATTCAGCTGAACCCACTTGCCACCATGTGCGTCCGCCACTTAATAGAACTAACGTGGAAATATAAAATCAATTGTAAGGAAACTTTAAGTTGAATAAATTGTAGGCTTATTGGTATAGAAATAAAAAAAATCAAATTATACCATAAAAGCTAGTATGACGCAAAGCATCTTGTTTGAATTGCATGGTAGTAAAAAATATATGAACACTACCGTAGACAATAAATTATATGTGATACAAAAATAAATTGTAATCACAATATAAATATGAAGAAACACAATTTTATGTCGGTACAATTCTGTTTGTTCCATTGATTCTTCTCTCCTGATTATCTCCGTGATTCGAGGGCTGAAGCAGCGTATTTCTCGAACGTAGGATAATGCGGGCTTTCATGGATTTATTTGATATCCATGAAGTATGTTGTGGATCTTCTTAAATTATTTGATTATCAGGCCACTTTTTGATCTCTTTGTGAATATCCCGTGGGTTTATATATGAGATTTTCGAGATGATCTCTATTTTTTGAGATCCTTTTTCAAGGGAATATGTATCTCTTTATATAGGCGTAAGTTAGAGTTTAGAGTAGGGTAACCTCCAAGAAACACTAATAGAGTCCTAGAATTTCAAGAGTTCTATAATATCTTTAGGATTTGGCTTGATCACTAATTTGGATGCCTACAACTACATTATACACATAATAGTAATTGGGGTCCACAATCAAAATGGTCCTTTGAGCAATATTTGTTAGAAGCCCCGCATTTAATATTGAAAATCGTCAACATTGGACGTTGATATACTGTCTTAGAAATTAGATCAACTATCACATCAAATGAGAAGTAAATCACTTAAAAATTACTGAACATATGGTGTTATCGAAAATAATGTACTTATTAAATACAGACTTGTTAACATGCAAAAAACTATGTCTTGTCTCTTGTATCGAATGCGTAAAATACGTACATCTAAATTGAATAACTATTGTTTTTTTGTTTAATTTTTTAATTTACCTTAATTGAAAAGAAGGGTAACTGGGTTTTAACCCTGGTTCGAGGTATGATTTTTACCACTTTTTAAGGCATTTTAAACTAACCATAATCTCGTTGAAAATTGCGAGTATGAAATTTCTAAATCCAAACTGAATATATTTTAAATAGGGATGGTACAAGCGGTGGCTTCAATTCTACCTCATATTTCCTCTTTTAGGAGGAAATGTACAAATAAATATTTTACAATTAAAGTTTATGCATCCCTTTAGAATCTGTATGAGCGTTACAAAATTAAGTGAGTTGTTACAAATGTCATGTCAGTTCAGATATGGATTTGATGTACTCTTATCACCTAATTCACTACCATTAACATTGTTTTAGCATTATTTATTAAGCAAACTCTTTTAAACTATCATTGTTTTTTAAAGTTCAGATATCAGTAATTATGACTCTCTCAAAGGTTGTTAAATTGCTGATATTATAAAAAATTGTTGCGAACTTATTTTCGAATTAGATACCAATTGTTTGATAAAGGCTAGCGAAGATTATATATATATATACCCGGCCGCGAGGAACCAAGAGATCATTGTCGGTGCTGACTTAGATCTCGAACGCCCGTCATGCTTCACCTCTTATTCCTATTATTTATAGTCATTTCTGGGAAGGCATTCAGTATGGGGTAAAATTGGTTGATAACATGTGGTCGAGTGGTAAGGTGACACGTGGAACCGAAGACAGGCAGAAGGTGAGTCAGCAAATAACTACCACCAGGTGCGAAGTGTGTAAACGATATTGGGTGGATCACGAAGGAAGCACAACCGATAATAAAGATTCAAAGGTTTGTCATCGATAACATTTAATGAGCAGCAATTACAAAGAATATCTGCATTCAAAGCCAGTCATTATGCACTCATCAATGACATGTTTATTCTCATTCAAGAGGAGCTTAATTTTAGGATCTTGTCTCCCAAAGTAGTGTTATAAATAGCAGGATTAAGAACCATTGTAGGGACATGAAAACATTCTGCACACAAAAGTTATAATCTACCATCTTGTTACGCTCAATTAAACAGTTTAACAATTGCTTTTACTTTTGCCCTAGGGAAGGCTAAGTTATGAGTCAGGTTTGTCATCTCCTTCAATTTCAGTTGTTAATCTTATTTCTGTTCCTATTTATTTATCTTTTTGGATCAAATCGATTCGTTTGTCTATAAACCACGCTATAAATTCAACTGTACTATTTTACAGGTAAGCAGTTTGGCGCCCACCGTGGGGCATAGACAACTGCGTAATTGCTTTGGTACATTCGTTTGTTACTAACAAAGTTTTGATTCTTGCCTTAGTTAAAATTAGATATTGCAGCTTATGATGTCAACAACGCTTAGAATGTTGGAGCACATGACGAACGGTAAGAGGCATCCCAGCATGATGACTCAATCAGCGAGATCCGCAACGAAGCAGATAAAACAACCAGGGTACGTGAAGGTCAATACCCTCGGCATGTGCGGGGCCCAACTCCTGATAATGCAGGGGATGAACTCGTTATTGAAACGGTCCTCCTGAGAGAACAACAAAGAGCAATCATAGAACACCTCTCAAGGCAAGATCGACGGAATTAAAGCAAGCTTTTGTCAGGTGATCGAGCTCATGAACCAGAGAGATGAATAAACGAATGGATCAGAATGTGAAGGAGTTGTAAATGCCTAATTTTTGCTCTTTCTTCTTCTTTTTTTCTCTTAGATTATATCTTTTAGTATTATTGGGTGTGTATTTTTATCTTTTATTTTTTTATTTTTTAAAATTAGTTTATTTTAAATAGTTGATAAAAGGGATAAGGGATTGGGCTAGCCATTTTAAAGACAAAATCGGCCCAATCCGGTCCGGGTCTATGGTATGAGAGGCGCCTCAAAACTACGTTGTTTTGATAAGTGAAGTAAGATTAAATCTCATCCATTCATATCACTTTGATATAAGGGTTCTAATTCACTCTCCACTCCATGTATATAAGGCCTCAAGATCAGAAATTTGGCCCCCATTTTTCCCTATTCTCTTTTCTTATTCCTCTCCTCACTATCTCATCTCTCTGTCTCCCTCCCCCCTCCCCCGCTCCCCACGGTGGCTCCGACGACCGTCATCCAAACTACCCTAAAAGTTTACCATCTCTTCCTCTCAATCTCCTCCAAAACTCTACCGATCTCCATAAATCTAAGAAAATCCGAAACCCTAGCCTGCCTTTCCTTTTGAAATTCGCTGCAAACCACAACACCCCACCCTATGATACTTATATCAACTGATAGATCTCCTCAAGACCTACTTATTGATGTCAGTCTCACCCCGAAACTCCGGCGATAATTTTCCAGCCACTTGCCGGTCACGACAACCACCACCAAACACATTGCTTCTCCATCTTCGCTTCTTTCAGCCCAAAAACCCTCTTTTTATGCTAGGATCTCTTATGGAGAGCTTTGGGGTAAGGATCGTGGTGTTCTCTCAAGGAGAGGTATCAACTTGAGGGTAATTGGGAAGAAACTCGGAGAAATATGGCAGTTTGATAGTAAATTGGATCAACACGGTAATGGTATGATCGGTTCTTTGGGTACTTATGATGTGGTGAGTCTCCACAAGTGTTTCGTGGCAATGCTCTTGTGTTTTGGCGACTGCGTGGCTTGGTTGAGTTAGAGGAATTTGATTATGATAGCTTGGTTATGCGCAAATGGATTTCGAAGAGTTCTCGATGATTTCTATCACGGCTCAAGGTGGATATTTTTTACTGGCCTGAGGAACATGTTGCGTATTGGGATTTTCTTATGAATGATATCAAATTGAAGGTTTCTGAGTGATGGGGTATGTGTTCTGCTGGAGACTCAGAGTTGGTCATGAGATTCTCGTGCTTTTCATATGATGGCATGATAGATGCGGTGTGTTATATAGGATAGAGATTTGCATGTGCAAGGTCACAGTTCAGTTTGAAGGGAAGGTCATGAATTCTTAGACAACACTGAAAACTTCAGATGTCTAGATGAATGCTATTACTACTTGGTATTTCCTGAGAAGGGTGTGCATTTCAGAAGGCACATTGTGTTTTGACTTACGTATGCTTTATTGGTATTCTGGTGCTCGCCTGGTTGATCGACTACTGATATTCACATTTTTCTATGTGGCATGGAATAATTATAGAAGTATTCCCCGTGGGATGATCGTGTATGAGAGATGTGTTAGACCTTCGGGCAGTGGATTTGGGATCAGGCATGGTGATTCGTGTGTTCTATGGATTTGGAGACTGGAGTTCTCAGAAGCAGATTGTTTCATGGTTGTAGACTGTGAAAAATGTGTCCAAAGCTAGACAGTTGATAGTATGTGTCATGGTTATATCGTTGTGGACTTTTTGAGGGATATTTGTCCATTCGGGGATGGCCGAAGTTGATTTGGGGGCCTATTGGTAGGCCCAATGAGGATGTGTATTCTGTATCGGATTGGATTTTCTTGCTCATGCGCAACTGTTACCACATATATATTATCCGACGAAATAGATGTTATTCGCGCCTTGGTCTATGTTATGTGTTTCTCTCTTATGCTATGACGATTTATGAGGGTTACATGATTCTTCGCACGCATATTGTAATTTCGTTTAGGCCTTATGGCGTTATGGGTGACATGGCCTTCGTGATGTTGTTGCTTATTGCTCCATAGTTGTGCTTGTCTTCCTCGGTATTGTTTGTGCCTAATTATTTTACCACAATTATATTTTTTGCACTCTATCGTGCTTGATGTTGACGCGTATGTTATCAGTGAGCCCGAGTATTATGGCTCGATGGGTACCCTATGTGGATTGATATGATGGGATCGAGTTGCGCGTCGTAATGGTACTGTGATGAAATGTAACTCCTTATGCTTATTTTGTGTGTGTTTTCCTTTCACCTTAAAATGTTAAAAAATTCCCTGCCTGCTTAACTGCTTAGTATCCTCCTTATTTAACTTTCTTACTATTATTTGTCATGTCTGGATTATTACTTGTTGGTGTACGGGACCGCGATTTTGTGGGGCTCCATATGGTTTTTGGTGAGACTTGTTGGTTGGGCTACTTGTATTGGATGGGGTGAGGTTTCTAGACCTGAGATTTGCAACACTTTCTTACCATATTTTTGTTAAGGATTTGGGCAATGACCCTGGTCAGACAAGTGAACTTCTTGGCTTATTGATCAGATGAGTGGTTAAGAGATTCTGCATGTTTCTTTCTTCGTCGGGGTGTAAGAAGGTTTTGAACGAGTTTTTTTCGATATGAGGTTTACTATCGGTACCAAATTTGTCTTTTTGGCAGCTATTATGATAAAATATTATTGCTACGAGTATGCAGGTTATGTGGTATATCATATGATTACATATTGGGTTATGGTTATGACTTGATACAGCTTGTTCAGACTTTCATAATATGTAGATGCGAGATTCAAGTCTTGTAATGAATTTTGAATGTTGGAAATTTTGTTCTAAGGTTCACGAACTAAGGTTGAAGTAAGGATCTTGAGTTATGTTGTGTTGACAGGAATACGTGGATTGGGGTGACGTAGGATCAACCACGGGTATGTGTACGATGATCTTATGCAGTGATTTTTGCTGGCTTTGGAGCGACTCTTGGCATGTTCGAGCACGAACGTATGTTTAAGTGGGGGAGGATGTAACATCCCAACCGGTCATTTTAAGCATTTGCATTCCGTTCACCTATTTGAATCCTTGAGTAGCTTCATATGATGTATTATGACTTGTGTGGATAGTCGATTATGGTTTTCAGGTGATCCGAAGTTGATTTGGAAGAATAATTCTCAACTAGAAAGCTTTAAGTTGGAAGAGTTGACTAAGTTTGACTTTTGTTTATTTGACCCCGAATCCGAAGTTCATGCATCTACTTGTTAACTTATAAAGATCATGCGTTCTCCTCTTATTTGTCATATCTGCATCTATGCTTTCTACCATGCTAGTTATGTGAAATTATGTTCTACTTTCCTAATTGATGTCATCATTCTTATGTTTTCTACCTTGTCATTACTGTTATCGACATTTCTTTTACCCGGTTGGTATTGTTACACGTATATTTGGTGAGGATGAAAAAAATGCAAGAAGGGTATTTTCGTGCTGTTGGATTTGATGTCTTGGGTATATTTCTCACACTATGAAAGTTATGGATTTATTACTATGATTGGCTAGTTATCGCTCTAAGGAAAGGATTGGTCGTGATATTGAGGAATATTAATCGTGGTTCTTCTAGAAATCATCTACTGCTTCGCATAATTATTTCCTTGTACGGTATTCTGTTATGTTGTACTATTGTTCTATTGCTAGTCTTCTGTACAGGTTATTAGTGTGTATCTTTTAACTACAAAGCCTTGTCACTATTTCACCGAGGTTAGTCAAGATACTTACTGAGTACATGGAGTCGGTTGTACTCATACTACATTTCTATACCTTGCGTGCAAATTTTGGGGCAGAGTTACGGGTGATGTTGGGAGCTAACTCTGAAGATATTCATGCCTTCTGGATGTGGCTACCACTTGTCCCTCGGTAGTTCTAGAGTTGAATTCTATTTAAGTACATTTCATACAGAAGTTGAATTTATTTCATATTCGTTTTTTCAATAATCTAGTCTTAGTAGCTCATGTATTGTACTGCCAGTCTGATGGGTTTATATTACCTTAGCTTTATGTTTCGATGATCTAACAAACTTATTGTCAGGAACCAGATAAGGAACCTGATATACACTTGGTACACAAGTCAAACATCAGACTCAATCTAATATCAATTGCTATGACTTTAGAAGATAAAGAATCAACTCAGGGACCTGATCCCCTTGGGTTCCCCTGGCAACAATACGAAGTCAACTCTCTACAGCTGGAAAGTGACTACTTGCACTATACACGCAAACAGTTCAACACAGTGCAACAGTCACTCTCATTGGGAAGGACCTTGTACCAACCAAGTGATTGCATCATTCAAGTGATGCCATCCAAGTTGTATTAACATTAACATTACAACAAAACATCACTTGAACACTAGAGAATTCATTCAAGCACTCCAAGATCCGATAATCAAGTATTCCATTCTCAAGTGCATCAAGAACAAAGTACAACACTACTGCGGACCAGTTCCTACAACAAGTCTCTTATATGTCCTTAGTTGAGTTGTAACTTTGTAATTATTCTTCCTTGTAATTCCTACTTTGCTTATCTAGAAGCATTAATTAGGAAACATTTGTAAACCATAAACTTTAGTGTTTGTGTCGTGACCAGAGTTAGTCATGTGTTGAAGTCTTTGTAATAGGTGTATTGCAAATTTGCTTGTAATAGGTGTATTACAAGTTAGTGAGGGATTAAGAGTTTAATTCCTAGGTTTCATAGGTTGTAATCTAAAGATTTCTCATAGTGAAGTTGAAATCCTATTAGTGTAGGTCGTGGTTTTTGGATCCCCTTGAGCAAGGATTTTTCCACGTAAAAGTTCCTTGTTCCATTTACTTACTGTTGTGTTAGCATTATCCGTGGAAACCTATATAGGACCTGGTCTCTATATAGTTTGGTGGACTCATATATTCTATCAATTGGTATCGGAGCAGGCTCTTTCTATCATGTTAACACCTAGAAAGGATCCTCATGGCTGCTCCACCAAACTTCGAAGAGTGTTAGTCTACTTACAGACCACCTAGGTTCAATGGCCAATATTATGGGTGGTGGAAGACAAGGATGCATGAATTTATCATGGCTGAAGATTCCGAGCTTTGGAATGTCATATGTGATGGTCCTTATGTCCCTACAAAAAATATCAGGGATCCAGCTGTGACAGAGACGAGGAAAGAATACAACGATGCTGACAGGAAAGCTGCGGAGAAAACTTTTCTTGCCAAGAATATTTTGGTGTGTGGTATAGGTCCTGATGAATACAACGGGATTTTAGATTGTCAATCCGCAAAAGAGATATGGGAATCTTTACAAATAAAACACGAAGGAACTACTCAAGTAAAGCAATCTAAGATTGACATGCTCACCACTGAGTATGAGCTCTTCAGAATGAAGAATGATGAATACATTCAAGATATGCACACTCGATTCACTTCCATCATAAATGAGCTACACTCGCTTGGTGAAATCATTCCTAGGAACAAGCTCGTGGAAGATTCTCAGTGTTTTGCCCAGCTCCTGGGAAAGTAAGGTGAACGTTATTACTGAAGCAAAGGGTTTGCAGGCGCTGACTATAGATGAGCTGGTTGGGAATATGAAAATCTATGAAATGAAGAAGAAGGACAATGAAAGAAGAGAACCAAAGAAGGAAAAAAAAACCTGGTACTCAAAGCAGAAAGTAATGGATCAAGTGGCTAGGATAATGACATGGCATACTTAACTAGGAGGTTTCGGAAGATGGTTCGAAGGAATAGAGGCATACCAAAGATATGTCATAAGTGTGGAAAGCCAGGATATTTGGCCAAGAGGAACCTGGTTCCCTGATAAACGCTTCAAAAGAAAGAACGCCGCTGAAAATATTGTGAAGCAAGCTCTTGCAGCATGGGGAGACTCATCTAGTGAGTCTGAAGAAGAAAATGATACAGGTGACAGCTCAATGATGGCAGTTGAAAGTGAATCAAATGAGTTAGACTCAATATTTGCTTTGATGGTTCAATCAGATGATGATGAAGATAATGACAATGATAAGGTAAATTTTTTTAGATGTTCAGAGAAATCTGAAGTCCTACTCTCCTAAAATACTCATGTCATTAGCTAATATGTTAATTGATGCTTACCATAGTCTTGTAAAGGATAAGGATTCCTTAACTGTGGAGTTAGGAGATGCTGAGCAAACTAGAGATGACTTGGTAGTTTGTGTTGTTGATTTGAAGGAAATAATAGATAATCAGAAAAATAAAAAGGAGGTTCTAAACTTCTGATTGAGAAAATCACCAGTGTAGAACATGAAAGAGATGATTTGATGGCGGTATTATTTGACTTAAAAGAAACCATTGAGAATTTTAGTAAAGAAAAAGATGCCTTAGTGGAGAAAGTTGCTATTATTGAGCGGGAAAGAGATGACCTCTGTTGAATCAAGTCACTGCATGGTTTTGAAGAATGGAAAATGACAACCCGGTTGAACCAGGTCCATTAGGGCAAACATAGTCAAACCGACCAGTTGGCACGGGAAGAGCCCATGCGCAGGAGATAAACATCATCTCTGAACTAAGAGGTTATCTCCTAAGCGAAAAGGTTGCAAATCGATAAGGAGATGGAATTCGAATTCATGTAGGACAAAATCAAGATCAAGGAAGTTGAGATAAACACAAACTCTTCCACCAAGGAAGAGTTGCATCAGAACTGAACAACAACATCTCAACTACTAATTCTATAAAGTGTTGAAGCATTCCTACTGAAGTTTGGCACACATACACAGAAGTGAAACAAGAATTGAAAGCAAAATTACCGAAGCAATTTTGCAAGCAGTTCATGTGAAGAATCCTTGTGCGACTCAAAAGCTACTTGAACCAGCTAGAAGAACCAGTTCCATCTGTTGTCTTTTAGTCTAGTTGTTTGTAGTAGGTGATTACATATTGTATCTTTCAGCTTTATCTAGAAGCGATTGTAATAGGTACACAATATTCAAGTTAGAGTTAACTTGAAGTTTGTCGCAATTAGCTAGAGGCTAGTTTGCCACAAAGAGATTAGAGTTAGTCCTTAGGTTTACAAAAGAGTTTATTTTGTAAATGTTGTTTGGCTCATTGACATAGTGAAGAGTTTGGGAAAATACTACTGGGAAGTAGGTCGTGGTTTTTTCACCATTTGAGCTAGGTGTTTTCCACGTAAAAATTATTGTGTTCTTTTATTTCTGCAATTACTTTCCGCAAACTGTAGAAGTTGGAACACCAAGAAGAACCAGGTTCTTCTATAAAGACTGCACTCGAAAATTGGACACCACACAAATAACCCCCCCTCTTGTGTGGTATTGACGTATAAAACATCAATTGGTATCAGAGCAGGTTATCCTTGAAAAGGCTAACACCTTGGAAAAGATCAAAATGAGTGCACCACCTGGAAACTGGGAGGGTCAATCAACTGCAAGGCCACCACTCTTTAATGGCCAGTATTACTCCTGGTGGAAGAACAGGATGAAGGACCACTTGATTGGAGAAGACTATGAACTCTATGACATTCACTGATGGTCCTTTAGCCACCATGAAGAAGACTACTGAAGGAATAGATGTGCCAAAAACTAGAGCTGACTGCACTGTAGAGGATCTGAAGAAATGGGAGAAAAATGCTAAGGCCAAAAAGTGGCTAGTCTGTAGACTAGATCCAGACGAGTATATTTGGATTCAAAACTGCACCACTGCCAAATAAATTTGGGATACCTTGCAGGTAGCCCACGAAGGAACACCTCAAGTGAAAAGATCAAGAGGTACTCTACTATACTCTCAGTATGAAAACTTCACTATGAAAGAAGGAGAGACAATCCAAGATATGTACACGAGGTTCACAACACTGACAAATGAACTCAAGTCTCTTGGCAAATTCATTCTTGAAGAGGACAGGCTAGAGAAGATCCTGACAAGGGTCATACAAATTTCCTGGGAAAGTAAAATCACTGCTATCCAGGAATCCAAAAATATGGCAACCCTCAGATTGGACGAGCTAATTAGAAACCTTACTACCTATGAAATTAGAAGGGAGACAATGAAAATGGATGCTCCAAAGAAGTAAAGGAGTCTAACACTAAGAATCACTGAGGGAGCAGATCTGGAGGAAGATGAGATGGCCATGATCACTAAGGAATTCAGAAACTTCCTCATAAGGAAAAAGGGCATCTCAAGAGGTGGAAACTACAACAAAGCTAAAGCTCCATAAAGGCCAGCCAACAAGGAATGCTACAAATGTGGAAAAACTGACCACCATATCAAGAATTGTCCTCAGTGGGAAGTAGAATGGAAAAGGGAGAGATTCGAAAGAAGGAACTGGTCCATCCCAAGAAAACCACAACAAAAGGTATGGTTGCTGCTTGGGGGGAAAACTTAGACGAAGAATCAAAAGATGGTGAGAATGAAGAACAGACGCTCATGGAAATTGGGGAATCTGATGAGGAATCACATGAAGAACCAGAGATAAGTATTTACCATCTCAAAAATACGATAAATTTCCAATCTAAAGAAAAACTCTCTGAGTTGCTACTTGATTTTATGGATGATTCCGAAGTGACAAACAAAGAGAAAGAATAACTCTCTAAAGAATGTGTAATGTTAAAAGCAAAATGCATGAACCTGGAAATTAGAGTAAGTGAACCTGAAAAGGAAACCACTGACTTGAAGAACCAGGTTCATCCACTTGAAACTAAAATCGTTGAACTAAAATCTGAAAATCTAAAGTTAAAGCTAGGAACTAGTAAAAAGACTGTTGATCATTCTCATATCATGTTAGAAGAAAATGTGGGAAAACTAAAGGATAAGATGTACACCAATGATTAACAAAGAAGAGCACTAAAAGAAGAGCTTGGTAAAGTCAAACATGAATTAGATCGAACTTGCAAATGGAATAAATCTTCTGATGCCTTGACATGGCTTCAAGAAAATCATAGTGGCAACAGAAGAGGACTTGGCTTTGGGAGTCAAATGCCCAATGGGATCCCAAAAGCAAGTATCTCACTCTTCCTAAGAATAAAAGTTTCACCCACTGTGGCAAGACTGGCCACTACAAAATTGAATGTACTGCAAAAGAGCAGGCCAGTCGAAGAAATGAAAGTTTTGTACGAAAGAAAAATTGGCTACCAAATTGGACCAAAAAAAACTTAATTCATCCTTTCTCTCATATAAAAGGACCCAAACTGGTTTGGGTCCCTAAGACTAACCCCTGATTTCTTGCTGTAGGTTCAAGTGAGAAGAAGCAGCCAAATTTGGTACCTAGACAGCGGCTGCTCAAAACATATGACTGGGAACAAGGAACAGTTCCTTTCACTTGAAAACCTCAAAGGAGGAAATGTCTCCTTTGTAAATGGAAAGAAAGATGAAATTATTGGGGTTGGTAAGGTAGGTAAGAATGAAACACGTTCCATTGAGAATGTGTACTTGATAGATGGCTTGAAATATAGCCTGATCAGTGTGTCACAACTGTGTGACAGAGGTAACCTGGTTGCCTTCACTTCCACAAAATGTTTTGTGATTAACTTGCTTACTAACAAGATTGTTTTGAAGGGAAAAAGAATGAATAACATCTATGTCATAGACTTGTCCACACTATCATAAAATGAACTCACTTGCTTAAGTGTGTTGGACAGTGATCCCCTCATTTGGCACAAAAAACTTGGTCGCGCCAGTCTAACTCAGCTTAAACAATTAGTCTCCAAGGACTTAGTGGTAGGGCTTCCTAACATTAAGTTCAAGTAAGACAAAGTTTGTGAGGCATGTGTAAGGGGGAAGCAGGTAAGATCCTCATACAAAAGCAAGAAAATGGTCAGTACCACCAAGACGTTGGAACTGGTTCATATGGACCTATGTGGTCCTATGAGAACTCTGAGCAGAGGTGGTAAGAAATATGTAATGGTGATAGTTGATGACTACTGAAGGTTCACTTGGACCTTATTTCTGACATATAAAGATGAAGCATTTGGTATGTTTACTTCATTTTTTAGAAAAACTCAAAAAAAAAACAGTTAGGAAATCAACTAGCATCAATAAGATCTGATCATGGTACTGAATTTGAGAATGCAAAGTTTGCTGAATTCTGTGATGAACATGGCATAAATCATAACTTTTCTGCCCCTATAACCCCACAACAAAATGGGGTTGTTGAAAGAAAGAACAGAACTCTTGAAGATATGGCTAGAACCATGCTTCTTTCTAGCAAACTACCCCACAGCTTCTGGGCAGAAGCAATAAACACTTCATGCTATATAATAAATAGACCCATGATCGGCTCTAGTAGAGAAAACTCCTTATGAATTACTTAAAGGGAGAAAGCCCAACATATCCCACCTTAGGGCTTTTGGATGCAAGCGCTTTGTGCACAACAATGGCAAAGATTCCCTAGGTAAATTTGATCCCAGAAGTGATGAGGGAGTATTCTTAGGATATTAATCACATAGCAGAGTTTATAAAGTATATAACAAAAGAACTATGTGTGTAGAAGATAGTGTGCATGTTATTTTTGATGAAACTAACACTCTTTCTGAGAGACAGGAACCAGATGAGGAGCTTGGACTGGTCAGAAGTAGTGAACAAATTGAAGCTAATATGGAAGATGGAACAGGTGATGGACCAGGTCCAACTACCCCAAGCAACATGAAAGGGGGAACTCAACAGCAAATCAATATGGATCTTGGCCCTGATCGTGTTCCACAACAACAAGACGCCATGGGATCATCTAGACGTGAACAATTAGTTCTCAAACCACACAAATATCAAAGCTCTCACCCCCTTGAGAACATCATAAAAGAATTGACATCCAGAATCAAAATAAGATCATCTTTGAAAAATCTGTGTGCGTTTGATGCCTTTCTATCCTTGGTCGAACCAAAAAACAAGCTGAAGCCTTACAGGATGCTGAATGGGTAAATGCCATGCAAGAAGAGCTAAATCAATTTGAAAGAAGTCAAGTATGGCACTTGGTTCCCAGACCACTAGACAAATAAGTGATTGGCACAAAGTGGGTCTTCAGGAACAAACTCGATGAAGATGGAACTGTTACAAGAAACAAGGCCAAACTGGTTGTCCAAGGATATAATCAAGAGGAGGGAATTGACTATGATGAGACCTTTGCTCCTGTGGCAAGACTGGAGGCAATCAGCCTTCTTATAGCATTTGCTGCTCACATGGAATTCACTCTCCACCAGATTGATGTAAAGAGTGCCTTACTCAATGGCTATCTAAAGGAAGAAGTATTTCTCAAACAACCTCCAGGATTTGAAAGCAAGGAGACACCTGGCCATGTGTATAAACTTGACAAGGCCTTGTATGGACTCAAACAAGCACCAAGAACATGGTATGAATGACTATCTAAATTTATGCTAGAACATGACCACAAACGAGGTAAAAATTAATAGCACCTTGTTCTAAAGGAAAAAGGTAAGGATCTCCTGGTCGTGCAAATATATGTGGATGATATCATATTTGGAGCAACCTCTGAAAAGTTGAGTAAGGAATTTTCCAAGCTTATGGGGAGTGAGTTTGAGATGAGTATGATGGGTGAGCTAAACTTTTTCTTAGGCTTGCAAGTTAAGCAAAACTCAAATGGAACAATGATTCATCAAATTATGTGAAAGAATTGCTCAAAAGATTTAAAATGGAAGACTCCAAGGAAATAGACACCCTCATAGCCACAACTACAAAATTAGACGTGGATGAACCTGGTTCATCCGTTGATCAAAAGTTATACAGAGGCATGATTGGGTCTTTATTATATCTCACTGCCAGCAGAACTGATATTGTGTTTAGTGTAGGGATGTGTGCTAGACTTCAGGCAAATCCAAAGGAGTCCAATCTAACTGCAGTGAAGAGAATTCACTGATTTATGTCTTTGGTATCCTAAATGTAGTAATTTTGACCCTGTAGGATATGTTGATGCTGATTATGCAGGTTTCCTGGTTGACAAGAAAAGTACTTCAGGAATGGCTCACTTTTTGGGCTCTTGCCTTGTGTCTTGGGCCACCAAGAAACAAAACTCAGTAGCCTTGTCTACTGATAAGGCTGAATATGTGGCTGCAACCTCATGTTGTGCTCAGTTGCTATGGATCAAGAAACAACTCATGGATTTTGGTATAGAGGTTGGATGCATTCCTATTTTATGTGACAACACTAGTGCAATTAGTATGACGAAGAACCCGATTCATCATAAGAGAACCAAGCACATAGATGTCAGACACCATTTTCTAAGAGATAACTATGAGAAAGGAATGATCTCAATCGAATTATGTGCTACTAACAAACAAATTGCAGATTTCTTTACTAAAGCACTGAGTAGGGAGCATTTTGAGAGAAACGGGCTAGAATCAGGGATGATTAAGATCACCTAATAAAAAAAATAAAAAATAAAAATTGGCTAGAAACACTAAAATAGGTAACTAACCAGACTAATCATTGCTCAGTATCATGATTTTAATGTCATACTCTCTTGCCATGTGTTAATATGATTCCCTAGTTACTAATGATGTTTTTCTATCTTTGTAAATTGAGGAAAATTAAAGACTCTAACACGATGAACCTGGTTCATCATACTGACAAGGTACGTGCTCATCGCTATACACTTATTGAAATAATTATAGTCACACATGAGAATGACTCTATCTATAATTGGTTCATTTCAAATTATCAGTATTTATCCCAAATTGAACACGTTCCAAAGAGTCAAATCAAATCTTTATTAAGCCTAGATTTAGGGAGCCATAACCGTCTAATCCACTAACACTCCTGCCGCGATTAGACTTCCACTTGACCAAGAATTATGCATGTTGTACATTTAATCCACACCTTTAAAAAGCCACCATTACCTCTACTCATCAAAAGCATAACTATCGAACCAAGTTCATCATTCCTCTCAACCAAACTGATCAACATTCTTCTCTCTCCAAATCTCAAAAATGTCTTCCACACCACCCCCTGCTTCATCTTCATCAACCACCCCTGATTACGGTATCGGTCTTGAAGACACTGGCTCTAATTCTCCTTCAATATACAGCTCACAATATCCAACCAAGTCTTCAACCCCTCAAAACTCTCCAATTCCAGAACCTATTCCTGAACCCACCCCTTCATCTCAAACAGTTCCAGCTGTTACACCAAGCCCCACTCCAGCCCCCAAAAAACGTAGAGTAAAAATGTTTGCCAGAAAAACTATTGCTTGTCCTCTTTCCAGGAAATTGAATAAAAAACTTCAAGCCAGCCAAGACCAAGATTCTGACAATTCAAGCGAGTCCTACAAATCTGCAAATGAGGAAAAAGTAACTGGTTCATCTGGTTCTAAGAAGGCTAATCCTGAAATAATTGAAAATAGGTTTGTTTTGATTGGTTCTGTAGTGGATGTAGAAGTACCGTATAAGAGAATAAAAAAAAGGAATTGAGAGAGAGGGAGAAGGGAGTTCTGAAAGGGGAACTGGGAAGGAAGGTGCTACTCTAGCAATTTGTGGCACCGCTCCTGTGGTTATTGAAGAAGGAGTCAAGGACGTAGGGGGAAGAAATTCAGGGGAGGAAACAGCAGGACTGGAAGGTCTACAACATGCAGTAGATGAACCTGGTTCATCTACTGAAGAGACTCTAGCAGACTTGATGAGAAAATTGGGGGAAACCTACAAACCTAAGAAAAAGAGAACCCCTAAATACAAGAAAGCTGATACACCAGTTACATCGAAGAAGAGAAAGGCCTTTTTCAACTGCTGATGCTCCTGCCCCTAAGAGTCATGCTACTAGAAGCACTGTTAGGCAAAGTGAAGAAGAAATGGAGAAAGCTCTGAGAGAGAACAAGAAGAACAAAGCTACCAAGGGTAAGGCGAAAGTTGGGAAGCCTGTTGAGGAAATTGCGGTCGATGATGAACCAGTCCAGGTTGAGGTTGAGACACCAAAGCCCAAGAAAGACAAGAATTCTTCCAAGAAGTCAGCATCTGTGTCTGCTACACCCTCAACAGTTGCCAAGAGGACCAGGTCTACATCAAAGAAAGCGAAGATTGTTGATGATACTGAATGGAGTGGAGAGGAAGTGAAAGTGTCTGGTGAGGAGACTGACAAGCTCACAATGTTTGGGAGGCGTACCATTTTGAAAGGGAAGTTGTTTAGACATCTGAGGAGCCACGGATTATTTTCTTGCTAGATACCTTAGATGTGCAAGGGTGGAAGGACATGGTCCTTCACCTTGAGGGCAGGCTGACTAGGAATGAGCTGGTAGAGTTTATGGCCAACGCAACAGTCAAAGATGGAAGAGTATCTACAAAGGTTCAGGGAGTCGAGATCTCGTTTGATGCAAAGGAATTGGGGGAAATATTGAATATCCCTTCTGAGGGGTATGATGACTACAAGAGGCAAAGATGGCCTAGTTTGGATGGTTTGCCTTCAGCCCTTCAAATCACAAGGTCTTTCTGTGAGAATGAACAAGAACCGGAGCCCAGGGAAGTGTTTAAGAATGAGATGAGAGCTCAACACAAACTATTTTTGAGTTTGTGATCAAATTTATACTGCCTAGGCAAGAGCGAAGACACATAGCCAGCTACCTGGATCTCACCCTAATGGAGTGCCTGTACAGGGGTAAACAGATAAATTGGCCTTCCTTCATCCTCCATCTCTTGGACAGGGTTGTGAATGGAGCCAAGGCACATGTTATACCCTATGTGTTTATTCTAACTGTTGTGCTTTCTCACTACAAGGTACCAGTGAAGAAGGCTGAAATGGAAACTGCTAAGGACTACTTTGGGAAGAACATTCTATTGACCTGTGACTACATTGTGAATATTCCTGAGGATGAACCTGGTTAATCCAGGAAACTGCCTATTAATAGCAAGGTCAGGACGCTTGTGCAGAAAGGTGAGTTCAAGGATGCGGAGATCCTTTGTTTGAAAACTCGCCTTATAGAGGTTGAAGTTGAACGGGATGCTCTCAAAGCTGATCTAGCTATGGAAAATGAGAAGAATGAGGGTGTGTTGCAAAAAATGCTCTCCCTTCTTCAAGCCAAGAACACAACCTCTGCCCCTTCCCATCCTTAGGAGTCCAGTGCCTCCAAAAAAACCCCTCTATGACCCAGTTTGGGATTGTCTAATTATGTTCTACTTTTGTTTTTTTGCTCATGTTTGTGGTTGTCTCTATTTCTTTTCTGTGTATGGTGTCTGATCCATATCCAATCAATGAATTTTTCTATTTTGTTATTGAATTTTCTCAGTTTCTTAAATAGCTTACATTTTTTGGTTTCTTTTGATGATTAATTCATGTTTTGCACCTGCAGTTGCCTCAATGGTCATGAGTAATTGTTAATGTTCTGGTAAGTTTATCATTTTGCAACTTTTCGATGATGCCAAAAAGGGGAAGATGATAGTGCTTTTTCAAAGATTTTTGTGATGTTTATAACCTAAATGCACCTGGTCTCTCCATGATAAATGCTTAATACTATAAAAAGTGTCCATGTTCGATTGAAGTATTTACAGGGTTAAACACAGAGTTTGTCATCATCAAAAAGGGGGAATTTGTTGAATCAAGTCACTGCATGATTTTGAGGAATGACAAATGACAACCCGGTTGAACCAGGTCCATCAGGGCAAACATAGTCAAACAGACCAGTTGGCACGAGAAGAGTCCATGCGTAGGAGATAAATATTATCTCTGAACTAAGAGGTTATCTCCTAAGCGAAAAGGTTGCAAATCGATAAGGAGATGAAATTTGAATTCATGTAGGACAGAATCAAGATCAAGGAAGTTGAGATCAACACAAACTCTTCCACCAAGGAAGAGTTGCATCAGAACTGAACATCAACATCTCAACTACTGATTCTATAAAGTGTTGAAGCATTCCTACTGAAGTTTGGCGCACATACTATGTAGGGGTGTTCAAAACCGAACCGAAACCGAAGCTTAATGGCTTATTGGTATCGGGTTAACGGTTTAACGGACGGGGAACAACTTGAATTTTTTTTATTAATGGCTTATCGTTTTGGGGGTAGATTATTCAATTTTGTTAACGGATAATCCGTTAACCCATTAAGAATATATATATATATATATATATATATATTATAAAAAACCCTTCCACTTCCAGTACTCTATCTCGTCGACTTCCAGCACTCTATCTCGTCGACTCGTCGTCTCCCTCTCGTCGTCTCGCCGTCTCCCTCTCGCAGTCTCGCCGTCTCCCTCCCGCTGACTCGCCTCCTCATCTCGCCGTCCAATTGAATATTAAATGCTTCTTTATTTTCTATCATGATTCGGAATTCAAAATTCCTTTGCAGGTAAATCAATAGATTTGTTTGATTTAGGCTTCGGGAACTCTGTGTTTGAACCATGTAAAACATTGTTGTTGTTTTTGACGCTTGCATAATTCATGCTTAATTGTTGCAGTGTTAATATTATACCTGAAAGCTTTTGAGGAGATTCAGCCAATACAAGAATGGTTTTTTCGACAAGTCATATGGCAAAGACAAAATAACAAATGGTAGATGATTGTATATTTTGCAAGTGTCGTTGATACATCAATTTCTCAATTGTATAGAACTATTTTGTGGAAACAACATTGTTATTTTCGTAGCCATCCTCTGTTTTCTGATGAACATCACAATATATACTTATTTTTAAGCAGAGAATGTTATCAAAAGGATCATATTTTTCTGGTGGCTAGCGGATTAAATTAGGCCGATAAACCTCCCGATAAGATCTAAGCCGATACCAATCCGCCCGATATCTTATCGGGTGGCTAGCGGATTAATACATTTAAAAATCGGTAACCGATAAGCCAAATCGTTAAGAGTAAATAACCGCCCAATCCGCCCGATAAGCAGCCCTAGAACATACACAGAAGTGAAACAAGAATTGAAAGCAAAATTACCAAATCAATTTTGCAAGCAGTTCATGTGAAGAATCCTTGTGCGACTCAAAAGCTACTTGAACCAGCTAGAAGAACCAGTTCCATCTGTTGTCTTTTAGTCTAGTTGTTTATAGTAGGTGATTACATATTGTATCTTTCAGCTTTATCTAGAAGCGATTGTAATAAGTACACAATATTCAAGTTAGAGTTAACTTGAAGTTTGTCGCAATTAGCTAGAGGCTAGTTTGCCACAAAGGGATTAGAGTTAGTCCTTAGGTTTACAAAAGAGTTTATTTTGTACATGTTGTTTGGCTCATTGACATAGTGAAGAGTTTGGGAAAATCCTACTGGTAAGTAGGTCGTGGTTTTTTCACCTTTTGAGCTAGGTGTTTTCCACGTAAAAATTGTTGTGTTCTTTTATTTTTGCAATTACTTTCCGCAAACTGTAGAAGTTGGAACACCAAGAAGAACCAGGTTCTTCTATAAAGACTGCACTCAAAAATTGGACACCACACAAATACCCCCCCCCCTCTTGTGTGGTATTGACGTATAAAATATCAACCTCTTAGTGGTGATTGTAGACTTAAAGGAAATAATAGAGGAACTCAAAGCTGAATGTAGGCCTGGAAATTCTGAAAAAGGAAAAGAAGTTGCTAGTGAGGCACAAATTAAACTTGAAAATGAGTTAAATGTTGTAAAAACTAGTTTATGTGTTGAGGTTGAGAAAAATAGACAACTTCAAGCAGAGTTGGAAAGAGTAAAAAGTGATCTTGAGAAGTCTCTTAAGTGGACCTGGTCCTCGAATGCTATTACCGCCATGTACGTTAACAATGGTGGAAACAGGCAGAGAATAGAGTTTCAAAGGGAGAGAACTCCTTATAACCCTCATAGCAAGTATGTTATTATACCTGATAATTGGATGTGTACCCACTGTGGGAGCAATGGGCATTTCAAAGAAAATTGCAAAGCGAGGGTTCAGTCTCTTCATAAAAACAAAGTTTTTGCTGAAAGAATAACTACTGATAGAGGACCTGGTGCCACTCATAAAAAGCGCATGTTACCTGCATGGACTAGAAGAGCATTTATTCATCACTTTTCTTATTACAAGGGACCCAAACTTGTTTGGGTTCCTAAATCTAACCCTTGATTTTCTTGTACGGGGAACAGTGAAAGGAAGCCGTTGACAATGTTACATGGATAATGGATGCTCAAAGCACATGACTGGTAATACCATGGACTTTCTTTAACTAAAAGACTTTCAAGGAGGGAGTGTATCATTTGGAAATTGGAAAAGGGGTACATTCTTGGTGTTGGAAGAATTGGAAAATCACTCACTCACTCAATTGAGAATGTGTACTATGTCAATGGTCTTAAGTACAGTCTTTTGAGTGTTCCTCAAATATGTGATAAAGGTAACAAGGTGGAGTTCTTGTCAAAGATATGCACAGTTACAAATCTCGTAACTAGTGAAGTGGTACTTGTGGCCAAAAGATACAAGAATATCTACATTGCTGATTTCGAGTCCTTACAAAGTGGTGATCCGAGATGCTTGAAAGCAGTTGATGATGATGCTGAATTGTGGCATAGAAGGCTGGGGCATACAAGCTTCTCTCTACTTAATAAAATGATCCAGAGGGACCTGGTTCGTGGTTTGCCCAAGTCAAAGTTCAAAGAGCACAAAGTTTGTGATGCTTGCTCTAGAGGAAAGCATGTAAAGTCTTCATTCAAGCCCAAGAAGGATGCCAGCACCTCAAAACCACTTGTTCTCCTTCATATGGATCTATGTGGCCCTATGAGAGTGCCAAACATGGGAGGAAAACGATACATCTTTGTGATAGTGTACGACTACTCCAGATTCACTTGGACTCTGTTCCTCAGAACCAAAGATGAGACCTTTGAAGTTTTTGTAGCTTTTGTGAAGAAGATTCAAGTAAAGATGGAATCAAAAGTAGCATGCATTAGATCATATCATGGAACAGAATTCGACAATTCTATGTTTGATGAATTCTGTAACGAGAATGGTATCACCCACAACTTCTCAGCCCCAAATGGAGTTGTGGAAAGGAAGAACATAACTCTTGAAGATATGGCAAGAACAATGTTGATCGATAGTAGGATTGCTAAGAACTTCTGGGCAGAAGCTATCAACACTACCTGCTACTTGGTGAGTAGGTGCATGATCAGGTCTCTCTTGAACAAAAGTCCCTATGAGTTGCTAAATGGAAGGAAGCCCAAGCTGATTCACTTAAGAACATTTGGGGTGCAAATGTTATGTCCTCAACAATGGAAATGATCAGCTTGGAAAATTTGATGCCAAGAGTGATGAAGGAATTTTTCAGGGGTATTCTTCTCAAATTAAAGCCTACAAGGTATACAACAAGCGGACTCAGTGTGTTGAGGAGAGTGTTCATGTAATCTTTGACGAGCCATATCTATCATGTGAGAAGAGTAAGAAGGATGATCAAGATGGAGAGCCACTGCTAGTTCCAGGAGAGGTTATTGATATGGAGAATAGAAAGGCTGACATGATGAGTCAGGTGAAGGAGACAGGTGAAAACAACGCAATCTCTTCCTCACCAGATGAAGAGGAACCAGGTACTATAATCACAACCACTGAAGCTGAAGAAAGAGTGGTTGATGCAGTTCAAAGTACTCCACAGGTAGTAGAAAGAAGGATACAAGAAAATCAGTCACTTGCCAAGCTCCTCTACAAATGAAATTCAAGTGCCAAACTGGAAACATAAGAGCTCCCATCCTCTCGACAATATAATCACTCCTCTGGATTAAGGAGTCCAAACCATATCAAAGGCCAAAAATTCACTTGCCTTCTCAGCATTTCTCTCCCAAATAGAGCCCAAAAATATTAAGGAGGCCTTGAAAGATGCATATTGGATTACAACCATGCAAGATGAGCTGCATCAACTAGAAAGGAACAAAGTATGAAACCTTGTACCTAGACCCTCATATCGTGCCATCATAGGGACCAGGTGGGTATTCAGGAACAAGATTGATGAACATGGAAACACAACAAGAAACAAGGTAAGGCTAATGGTCCAAGGCTACAATCAGGAGGAAGGAATTGATTATGATGAGAATTTCTGCTCCGGTTGCTCGTATGGAAGCTATCAGAATCCTCATTGTCTTTGCATCGCATATGTAATTCACTTTGTTCCAAATGGATGTCAAAAGTGCATTTCTGAATGGTTTCCTCAAGGAAGAAGTCTATGTAAAGAAACCTCTAGAATTTGAATGCCATGAACATCCTGAATATGTGTTCAAATTGACTATATATATATATACTCTTTAGAGCAGTTAAATTTGAAGGATTTTATTCTGATCTTGTATTAGATGTAGTTATGATGGCTAACTAAGTAAGCCTTAAATATCTAAACTCAAAAGTTTTTGACTGTGATATGAGAGATTAAATCACGGAGAAAAAAGAACATTTTTATTTTGTGCCTCACTCAACTGACATTAGTTGTGTGAGGTCTCTTTTTTGGCTCACAATTTTGTGATTCCAGAATTTTGTGGACCCAAATGTGTAAGGTATGGATCCACAAATGTGTGAGATAAAAAGAGGACTCACACAATTAATGTCAGTTGTGTGAGGCGCACCATAAATCACTCAGAGAAAAAGGCTAGCTTAGGAGCTGACATAAAAAAAAAATAGAAATGAAAGGGTTACTTTTGACAGATCTGAAAAGTTATGGTGCATGCTAAGCTATCACTGAATTCCTCTAGTTTAACTGCAGAATAAATTTAAAATCACTTTCTGCAGCTACTTTATGCATTTTCCTTCCCTTTTCTTGTTCTTTTTTTATTAATTTAATTAACTCCACCATTTCCTTTCAGCATAAGTCTTCCCTATTGGTTGATCTATTTTTAAATTTTATCTCGTTCATCAACCTATTCTTTTTTTTTCCTGAATATTTCTCTAGTATTTAATATCAACACTTTATGACATGGATCATGCAAAAAGAACACACAAAGTTGCCGTACTCTTTGCTTATAATTTCATATATGTTGTTTTCAAGCTTAACTTCATTGAGTTCTAATAAGAGGAGTGTATTCTATAAGATTAAGAAGCCGAAATACATAAACAGTCACTCAAATTTTGCACCAAAAAGTGTTAATCTTTTTCTTAAAACGAATTAATAATTACAATAGAGGGTGAATCCTAGTTAAAGTTAATTACTATTAGATTTGAAGATCCGAAGTATAAGTACAATTAAACAGTGTCCAACAATATTAAAAAACCGTGTCTAATGATTATCAATGAATACGATAAAAGGTGTTTAGAGTAAATGCATATAATGACAATAAATGTAATAAGGAGGAATTTATCACCCAATTATTGAGTGACTTGGATGAATCTTCTCCCTGACAACAACGTGGAATAATAGGAAATGGAAAAGAACACGAGACCCTTGGATTTTGTGAGCGAAAAGGTATATTTGGAACGAAGGAATCAGTGGAAAAGACAAGATTTGTATATTCTTTATAGTCAGCTTTACAAGTGAGCTCTTATCCGAAAATTCAAGATCCCCTTTTGTTCTTTATCTCTTCCTATTTATAGGAGATATTCTTAGGAAACCCTAAAAAAGTACAACCAAAGGAATATTCAAATGGAATATAACTCTGCCTGTCCTAAACTTATATTACCGTTATTTTCACATGTTCTCTACTTGACCTCGACATTAACTCTCCTAAAGATGACTCCTCGTCACTAAACCGTGATCGACTTAAACCTCGACCACATCCAATACAACTATTAAATCCAATCCAAAAATTGACCAATACACTTAGCGACCAAATAGACACTTCCTTTTGGTAAAGGCGTGTCTGGGGAACACAAACTCAAAGTGACTATATAAGAAAATTTCAACTATAATTTTGGTCTTTTCTATGTTATTCGATCTAGGAATCCAGAATCAAAGTGTGGTTCTTTTGGATACAAAAAATTGAAATAGATGAAAAACAAATTGGTAACCTTTCTATATATAATATCATTTTAAAGGGTGCTATACTTTATGTCATTTTATCCGTTAAAATATAGCACGGTAGCACATAGCGCTCTAAAGAAATGCGCTGTACTCTCACTGTGCACGGTCAAAGTACTGTCAAAGTCTTCATTTTCATTATTTCTTTTCATTTCCAACTCACCTTTTATCCTTCTCTTTCTTTTCAATTTCCTTCTCTATTTTCGTTACTTCTTTTCTTTCAACTTTGAAAATTACATTTTCTAAAACTATTTTTCAAAAAAATACTTTTAATGATAAATAATTTATGCTAATTAAGATAAAATAACTTTTGAACAGTAATTTGTGTTTGACCTAGTTTTTAAAAATTATTCCTAAGTTTTTTTTAAATGATTTTAAAAAATATATTTTTGGGAAGAAGCTACTTTTTTCTGCTTATCAAAAATTCCTTCTGCTTCTAGTCAAAAGTATTGTATTCTTCCCAAAAATACAATGCAAATACTGAGTATAGCGCGATTATTTACCGCGCTATACTTTAACGGACAAAATTGACGTTAAAGTATAGCGCCCTTTAAAGGGCGTTATATATAGAAAGGTTACCAAATTTTTTCCCATTATTTTTGGTCTCTTGTGTCCAAAAGAACCACACTTTGATTCTGACTCTTCGGTCTAGCTTAACAATGTATTCATATGGTGTATTCATAAAATAGCTAAACTAATAGATATATCATGTATTCATAAAATTTGTGTAAGCATTATGGTAAATAAGTTTTTTTCCATCCTTTTTCATGAGGTAACAAAGATTAATAAACGGTAGCTCGGTGTATAAGGTATCTTGTGTTTACGCAGGATTCGAAAAAGAATTGAATTTGAAGAGGTATAAAATAAACAATTTATTATAATGTAAACATTAGTAACTGTTTTTATCGCTCAAATCTTTATATATGTATGTCACACGGAGGCAAAAGACTATTGTCTATTGAGTTAATAATTGACTCAATAATGTTGACCGACACTATGATTGACAAAAATATTGATTAAAAAAGTTACAAAGGTCAAAATAAGTAACAATTGGATCTTGGCCACATTACCTTACATAGAGAACAAGCACATGAGATGGGGAGATTGGACCAATGACAAATCTCCTACATGTCATATTACAGAATTTATTTATTGCTAGCAGAAGTGCCTATCCCAACTTATACTTTATTAACTATATTTATTTTTGTCTTTTACTATGAAAAAATTTCCTGTAATTTTGACAGTAAAACTAATCACAATGATTCGTAGGCTGAAAATGAAATAATTGATGAAACAAAAAGCAAATATTTCGTATCTTGAATTATGATGTTCAATCTATCATCATTTGATTATTTGACTCAAAATTTCCTAAATTTGTTTTATTTTACCTTTTGTTGTTTCTAAAATATCGTCCACTGAAATTTACTGATCGTTTTCGTGTCAATAACGTACAAACTTAGTACCCCCGTCATTTTAATTTATTTGAACTTATTTTTCTTTAAGTCTTTGTAAACAAAAATGATCTTTTTCTTTATTTAAAAATAATTTACCTTTATACAATAACCTATAGTCACATAAAATATATATGCCATATTTTGCACCACAAGTTGAAAAATCTTCTTTTTTTCTTAAAATTCGTATTCAGCCAAATGAGTCCAAGGATTGTTTGAAAGTTTGATATTGAAGGTAAAGCGTTCCATAACAAATACGATTTCATACCTAGCTAAGACTCGAACTCGAGACGCCTGATTAAAAAGAAATGGATACTTATCACTTTACTGATTCTCCATCCGTTTATGTATTAATGAAATTGGAGTTATCTTTTTGGCACGTGCCGTTATCTACAGCATCTTTATTCCTTACAAGAAAATATTGTGTTCTTCCATTATATATTGATCCTAAAAGGAATAAGAATAATAATCAATGCTTCCCTATCTACTAAAGATGGGATTATTGGAATCCAGAGAAGTACATAATTAAACCATTTTAAGCTAAAATTATTATTTGTCTTCCATACTATTTTTTAATTTTTTCATGTTTAGTTGGCTTAAATATTTTGGAAAATATTTTTCTCATCAACTCATTGTCCTCCAATTGAAGAAAATATTTTCCCTATCAAGGGAAGAGAAAACATTTTCCGAAACTCCTTCTCAACCTTTCTCACCCTATTCTTTACCCTCACCAACCCACCCCATGCCCTCTCTCCAACAAGGTTTTTCTTTCCGCCCCACCCACCCCACGCCCGCAAAAAAAAAAAATCTCTTTTTGTAATTTTTAATTTTTTTTGCACCCCTCCCCCTGCCCCCACTCTAGCACTTTTTTTATTTTTTATTTTTTGTAATTTTTAAATTTTTATTTTTTTTCTGCACACCTCCCCTCCCCCGAGAAAAAAATATTATTTTTATATATATTTTTAGTTTTACTTTTCTCATCTTTCGGTTTACAGGTTCAAAATTTTACAAGTTCCAAATTTATGAGTTCAGAGGTTTATGTGTTTCGAAGTTTACGGGTTCGAAAGTTTGCGGTTCAGAAGTTTATGAAATTTGTGGGTTCGAAAATTTATGACTTCATATTTATTGTATCAAAATTATTTATTAATACTCTTGAGAAAATATTTTTCTTGATTTGCGCACTAAATACCAGAAAATAAATAAAATTACTACTGGTTTTTTAAGAAAATATTTTCTTGGAAAATATTTTCCTTTATACTAAACACACCCTTAGTCTAATGCATTTATCCGTCATTCTGCAAATTCTTTGATTTGAAGAGGTCTATCGGCAACATTTCTCTACCTTCTACGATAGGGATAAAGTCTGTGTATACATTGTCCTCCTCAAACGTCACATATAAAATTTCTCGGAGTTTGTGGTTGTTGCCGTCTTTGATTTAAAGAGGTCGAAAACTATTGTAATTATATTAACTCGGAATACTTTTTTTGTTTTAAAAATTCAATATTCTAAACTATACTAATCCTGATTTAAGCAGAATACACTAAGAATAAATCCTTTTTATCAAGTAAAACCATTTCTGTAACTAATAATTAAATTAATTAACAAAAATAAGTAATTACACAAAAATAAAAATGTCACTATTAGAAGTCAGCTTACATCCTAAAAGTACACTTTCCACTAAAAGAAAATTAAATAATTATTAACATATACTTCCTCCGGTCCAAAATAAGTGATTTTTTGCCTATTTTCACACATATTAAGAAATTTACATATTAGCATTAATTAACAATGAAGTTGACCATATTAACCTTTACTAAACCACTTAAATACTCCTAACACATATTCCAACACTATTTATTTCAAGGGCAATGTAGGAAAAAAATAATAAATTCATTCTTGAATTCCGTAAAAATCACTTATTTTGGACCATAAAAAAAAAAGCAAAAAAATCACTTATTTTGAATCGGAGGGAGTAGTTTATATTTTAATTTAGGACCAAAAGTACATATGCTTAAATTATTACTTAGAAAAAATAGAAGGAAAAAAAGAGTTTAGAAACTTAAAAGAGAGAAAATTCCTTTTGTGTTGAAAAAAGGTGGACACTACAGCTCAGCACACACATTACAGAAATACACTTCCCATTTGTCTGTTTTCTTTTGCCTACAAAAATATGCAAATTTACAGAACCGATTCAACCCCTTTTCTTTATTCTCTGCATGGATGTAATGTAAAGTATTTCAACCCCCCCCCCCCACCCCCCTTGGTTCTGACACTGCCTACACACTTCACACATCTCTAAAGATTTCCTCTTTTATTTCTTCCTTTCACAGTTTCCACCCAATTCCTTCTAATTCTGTCAACTGGGATCATCCATCTTCCCTGAATTCCACAAGATTTCACCAGTTTGACTTGTTGACTCTTACAGGTAATATCCTTACACTAATACCCACAACCCCTTTTGGCGATAAAAATTTGATCTTTTTTCTGTTTTTCCATTTTGTGTGTTCTTTATAGCCTCAAAAATTTTATCAAGTTTTGAGCTTTTTTAGTTGTGGTGATGGCTTAGTGGTTTTTTTTTTTTTTTTTTGTGATATTTGATTTGGGGTTGAACTGAATTCTGTTAAGTTGTTGTGAAGTCTGATCTTACTTTGACAGTCTAGTTTTTTAATTTGGAGATTACTGATCCCTTTTGGCCTTTTGGTGATAAATTTTGATCTTATTTTTTAGTCTTCCTTTTTGGGTGTTCTTTATTGCTTCAAATTCCTTATCAAGTTTTGAGCTTTTTTAGTTGTTGATTGATATGGTTTAGTGAGTTTTTGTGTTAATTGATTTGGGGTTGAATTGAATTATATTCAATTGTTGTGAAGTAGTGTCTTATTTTGGAAGTCCAGTTTTCTTAATTTGGAGACTACTAATCCCTTTTGGCCATTTGGTGATTAATTTGATCTTTTTCTTTTAATTTTTTAGTTGTCCTTTTGGGGTGTTCTTATAGCTTCAAATTCCTTATCAAGTTTTGAGTTTTCTTTTTGTTGTTGTGAAGTATTGATCTTACTTTGAATTTATTAATTTCATTATCAAGTTATGTTTCTTTCTTGTGATTGATTAATTGGTTTTTGGTGATATTTTGTTGGGGTTAAATTTACTTCTGTTAAGCAGTTATGAAGTTTCAGAATCTGTAGCTTTAAAAAATAAGATTTTTAGTTGCTTCTTCCTTCTTTTTTTTGGGAGGGGGGGGG
>ML300150.1:138145-198639 GCA_005239495.1 Nicotiana undulata
TTTTTTTTTTTTGGGGGGGGGGGGGGGGGGGTGTATTTGGTTGGGATTGAATTGAATTCTGTTAAGCAGTTGTTGAAGTTTCAAAAATCTGTGAATTTTAAAGATTGGATTCTTAGTTGCCTCTTCTCCTTTTTTTTGAGGTTGATTCTTTACTTTTTGATAAGTTCTTGCTTTTGGAGACTAATTGATCCTCTTTTGGTAATCTTATTACTAAGTATTAACTGTTCTGGTTTTCTTAGGCAAGTTTTTTGGTGCTTCTTTAGTTCTTTATATTTTGTGTCAAATTCAGTTAGGTTTGGTTTCTTTGATGGTGAACCTGCGGTTGTAGGGCACTGAATATTTATTTAGTTTGTCACCATCTCTATGTTTTCTGGTGTTTAATCATCTCAGTAGTTTAATTCTTGTTAAACTCGTTAGATGATTCAAATGTTTAATCATCTGAATTTGACATGTTTGTAAAGCCTGATTCAGCAGGATTAAGTGACCCAAACTGGTGGTTTGAATTTTTTTTAATTCCCTAATGTTATCGCTTACTGGATATAGAAGTTAACTGTTTGGAAATAGTGGTTGCAAACTTTCAGTTGAAATGTCTGGTTTCTTTTTAATAGCCTGCATGATAAGCCATGTTTAGCTTTTTCCCCACTTCGGCATTGATAGGAGATTTTCTGTTTTGAGCATCTCTTATAGTATTAGATGTATTTAGTTGAGATTTGAATTATGTTCTCCATTGATCTTGTTATGAAGGTGATCTTATAGTATTAGATGCATCGCCATGTTAGTTGAAATGTATTGTATGTTCGCCATTGATGATGAGGTCCCCCACCGTATCGGTGCGGGGTGGATGAAACGGAGGCTCGCATCTGGTGTTTTGTGTGATAAGAAGGTGCCACTAAGACTTAAGGGTAAGTTCTACAGAGTGGTGGTTAGACCTACTATGTTGTATGGAGTTGAGTCTTGGCCAGTCAAGAACTCTCTTGTCCAGAGGATGAAGATGCTGAGATGGATGTGCGAGCATACAAGGAGAGATAAGATTAGGAACAAAGTTATTCGGTACAAAGTGGGAGTGGCCCCCGTGGAGGACAAGGTGAGGGAGTTGAGGCTGAGATGGTTCGGGCATGTGCAGAGGAGAAGTACGGATGCTCCTGTTAGGAGGTGTGAGAGGCTGGGCATGGCGGGTCTGAGAAGGGGTAGAGGAAAGTCGAAGAAGTATTGGGGAGAGGCGATTAGGCAAGATATGACGCTACTTCAGCTCACCGAGGACATGATCCAGGATAGAAGGGTGTGGAGGTCGAAGATTAGGGTAGTTGGCTAGTAGGTAGTCGAGAGCTCCTCGTTCTTTTTTAGGAGTATTAGTAGCTCCCTTGTTTTTTTCGTTCGCTCTGTATATCGTATGTTCCAGTTTGCTATTGTTTGATGCTATTTTCTGTTGCTGGTTTCGTTGTTGTTGTTGTTATTGTTATTACTATAGTTGTCTTTCTCCCCTTTCCTTATCGTCCTTCGTCTCTATTTTTTCTTTCTTCTTCCTCTTTCTTCTTCGTCTTCTTCCTTTCTCTCTTTTCACCTTTTCTTGAGCCGAGGGTCTATTGGAAACAACGTCTCTACCTTGCCTGGTAGGGGTAAGGTCTGCGTACACACTACCCTCCCCAAACCCCACTTGTGGGATTTTACTGGGTATGTTGTTGTTGATTATTGATCTTGTTATGAAGTGTGAGAATGCTATTTGCCTAGAGCTTTCATGCGTTTTCTCTTACCAAATGAATAATCTTCTGAGTTTTTGAATCAGGTCTGTATCGTGAAACCTCGGACTAACTACTCTGGGAAGTGAAACAATTTTCAACCCTGGAATGATTTGATGGGGGCTTCAAACTCTAAACTAGATGAAGATAAAGCCTTGCAGCTTTGTCGTGAACGGAAGAAGTTTGTTAGGCAAGCTCTTGATGGCCGGTGTAATCTAGCAGCGAGTCATATTGCTTATATCGAGACTCTAAGAATTACGGGAACTGCTTTAAGGAAATTTGTTGAACCTGAAGCTCCATTTGAATCTTCAATCTACACTTCAACTAATGCAACACCTGAGCCACTTGCATTAACTGAAAAGTCTCTTTCCCAGTTTTCATTCTCTTCTCCATTCTCACGTCATGTAGATGCAACTGAGAATGTCCTGCCGTCTCCTTCACCTCCAAGCTCAAGTCGATACCATGTGAATCACATGAAATTTAGGGGTACATTTTCTAGGAAAGTTGAAGAAAAACCTCCGGTTCCAGTTACTGTTTCAGTTACTTCAAGTACACCTCAAAACTCCACGCCCCGTTCCATAGAGAGGCCTGAAGCATCACCTTTTGAAACCCCTCCTTTCCCTTCTGAAACTTCACCTTGGGACTATTTTGGTCTTGGTCATTCTATTGATAATCATTTTACTTCACAAGATGGAAGAACAGAGAATGGAAACGACACCAGACATCTCGGTGATGAGGATAGAGTTCCTGCATCAGAAGATGAAGAAGAACAGTATTCTTCACCTGGACGGGATGATGGGTCACAGGTCTCAGATGATGAATTTGATGAGCCTTCTGCAGAAACGCTGGTCCGAAGTTTTGAAAATGTCAACAGAACAACTGATCATGCTAGCAATTGTGGTTCACCTGACATAACCTCTGTGAGAAGGGTAGTTTCAGAAGCCAAGTCTCTGAATGGGGAGAAAAGCAAGTCACCTGATTTGTCCCCACTAAGAGATGCACCCTCAAGACCTGCTGTTGATAAAGACATTAAGACACCAGTGAAAGAAAATGATATTGAGAATAAGATTGCACCCAAGGACTTCTTTTTGAGTATAAAAGATATCGAATATCTCTTTGTAAAAGCATCTGAATCAGGAAGAGAAGTTCCGCGTATGCTGGAGGCAAACAAATTCCATTTCCGACCAATTTTTCCAGGGAAAGAAAGTATGTACTCTCTCTTTCTCTCTCTCATGCGAGATAGAAAATAATAGTTGAAATGCTTGCACATGTTCCTTGAATTTGGTCTGATTGGTTTAGACATATGGGAAGATAGGTCAGTTACCCTGACGTTAAAGTGATAACCTTAATCTATCTATTTAATCAAGTTAATGCATACATTGCTAGGCAAGAGAGCGAAGTGAGTATTTGGGGCGTGAAGTGTTTGCTCTCTTAACTCTTTTGGATACTATTTTTTCTGCATCTTTTTTAATTGATCATTGACAGATTTATCTGTGGCAGGTGGGTCGATGACCAGAATATTAATAAGATCTTGTTTTTCTTGCGGGGACGATCCAAGCCAGGTTCCTGAAGGTAGGCCTCTTAATGTAGAGATAGCTATGGTAACTTTTTCACATTCTACATGTCTAATAAATAATTTGTAACACATTCTCCAGTTCTTTTCATCCCACTTCCCTCTTGGGTCCAGATGTTTTATAGTTTATGATACAGAGATAGGGGAAGCGAGCAAGATATATGGAGGTTCTTTTTCCTTGAGGAGGTTAGATTAGTATTTAGATCTGATTTGGTTTTTAACTTCCAATGATGTATAAGTAAACTCTAGATAAGCTTTTTAAAGTCTTTTTCTTTTCTATATGCCACTTCTTTGTTTCCTCTTTTCTAGTGTTTTGGGGGGGAGGGGGGATTTGGTGTTTGGGGAATTGGAGGAGGAGGAAATGAGGTATTCGTTTTAAAATAGGAAACATGCTATCATCTGAACCGTTAATTTCTAATATCATCACATTCATATTAAAAAGTTGAAGGAGGGATTACTGTGCTATCACAACCTTGGTCCTGGCTGAGTAGGTTTTCTGGTCTCCTTCTTGCTGTCCTTTTATCTAGGACACTTTATTGAGTTAACTTTCCCCGTGTTCATTTGATCGGAATTCTTGCTGTACACATTCATTATGGCTTCCTAAATATCAATGAAGCTGCTGTATTAATGCATATGCCTCTTTATTAAATGTGCACTTAGCATCTATTAGTAAATTTGAGACCACGCACATATCCAAATACACAGATTCACTCACTTTAGATACTCTTATGCATGGCTTATTACTTCTACGTACCTTTCATCATGTCTTCTTATAGTTTTTTTTTCGTCATTTTGTTTTGGCTTTTTTCTCCATGAAGCTCATCCAGCCATCTTAATTTTTCTGTTTAGAGCCTCCCCAAAATTCTGTGAAGTACCTGACATGGCATCGCACCACGTCATCTCATGCTTCATCCCCAAATCGGCTTGGTGTACACTCAGCAGATGATATTGAGGATGTTACCAACAATCTCTTTGATAACTTCTGTATGGTCTCAGGAAGTCATGCCTCTACATTAGATAGGCTTTTTGCATGGGAGAAGAAGCTATATGACGAACTCAAGGTAAGATATTGCTTATGTATGTATCGAGGATGTATGTATTTGTCTAGCTGTAATAGGGATACATGTATGTGAGCTAGTTAGTTATATGTAAACAACCCATAAGTCTTGATGTTCTATGACATTCTTATGGATGAAAAATTTACCTCTTTGATGTTAGTTTCCATAATCAGATATTTTGTATGCAAAAAGTATCAACTCTAGGTTCCATAAGGGGTTTAATGAGGTAACTCATAAAAGAATATCCCAGTGGAAATGCTCTTCCCTCCACTTCCCAAAAGAAATCTAGTAATCTTGATGTTAATTATGTTTCTGCGTTCTTTTTGAATGACAAACTAAATTTCAGTTTTGAAGTTACCTATTAAGTCAATTTCTTAGAGAGTGCATTATTAATCCCTTGAAGCATGAAATTTGCAAGAAGATACTCTAATTTTTCTTTCAGAGCTCTTGACTGATCTCTTGATGTAACTGGTCAAAAGAAACAATTCCGTAAATATTCTTCCCTTGTTTGCATTCCTTTGGTCTGTTAAGATATTGTGATAGACTTTGTACCAACGGTCATATATCTTCTTCTTTTTTCAAAACCCAAGGCATAGTCTTCCATCAAAGTTTCTTACTTGCTCTAGTTATAGTTCTTTTGGAAGTACCGAGAGTTTAAATGGGATGCTTTTCTTTTCTCGCATTATTGTCTGAGATATGTAGTGTTGTAAATTTGATATTATTCAATTAAGATATACTGAGATCCCAGACTAGAAATCGATGCATAACATGCGATCTTAAAATGGAATCTTGCAGTTGTGAAGATTAACATTTTGCATAGTGATTGTGGTTGAATTTTATATCAAACTCTTTATGAATAGTTGAAGAATTTATTAATAGACCTTTCAGTTTATTAGCATCTGCTGGTTATATGCTATTTTCTTCTCTTATAATGGTGTTTGAGCTGCTTATTGTAAATATTTAGTCCTTTCTCCCGTATTCTTTAGTTGCTGGCGTACAACTAAACATAAATATCTTTTGGATTTCAGGCTTGTGAGATGATCCGAAGTGTTTACGATGCTAAGCGTAAGCTTCTGCGACAACTAGAATCTAAGGTAGAAAGTCCACAGAGGATAGACAAGACACGTGCTGGTGTGAAGGATCTTCACTCGAGAATTGGAGTTGCAATTCATAGAATTAATTCCATCTCAAGGAAAATTGAGGAAATAAGAGACAAGGAGCTTCAGCCTCAACTGGAGGAGTTGATTGAGGGGTACGTCATTAATGTTGCTCACTATTTTAGCATTGACTATACTGTAAATCTATAGGGATATTCACTTAAATGCACTCCATGAGGTACTCAATGCAGAAAAAAAAACTCGTTATATCATTGCACATCCCATAAAGAAGAAAACATGCACTTTGATAGTTCCATGATATGGAGAATCTCCATCAAGTTCTCTCTACCTTTATATGTTGAGCAAAACAATTGTTTTTGCAATTTTTCGCCAGTTTTTGTCAGGAGACAAAAGTTGTCCCCCTCCACACAAAAAAAAAAAAAAAAAACAGCATTCTCACACATATGTGCTCATGTTTGAAAGAGGATGGCTTTTGAAGGTTAATGATTGGAACTATTTTCTTATCTTTTTGTGCGTGTGCCAACCTGTTCCTATGACAGATTGAGGAAGATGTGGGAAATGATGCTCGACAGCCACAAGCTTCAGCTCCATATCATATCAATAGCTCATTCCCCTGGAAATATGAAGATCCTTATTCACTCAGATACTCGTCGGCAGATCGCCATCCATCTTCAAAATCAATTGAGTTCTCTATCTTCAAGTTTTACAAAGTGGATTGCTGCTCAGAAGGCATACGTGGATGCTATAAATAAGTGGCTCCACAAGTGTGTCTCCCTCCGCCAGCAATCATCCAGGAGAAATAAAAGAAGGTTGCAACCTCCGCCACTCAGAAACTATGGCCCGCCTATTTATACCACCTGTTCTGTCTGGTTGGAGATGTTTGATTCTTTACCCACTAAAGAAGTTTCGGATGCTATGAAGGGCTTGGCCGCTGAAATTTCTCACTTCCTACCCCGGCAAGAGAAGAACCAAGGGAAGGGTACAAATCATCATCCTCATGGAAGTGATCCGGCTCTTACCCCACTGAGAGATGATTCTCCTGAGGACTGGATAACCGGCTTTGATCGCTTTCGTACAAGCTTGGCTTTTTTTCTTGGCCAGTTAAACAACTTTTCTGAGTCTTCTCTGAAAATGTTTACTGATCTCCAAAAGGCCATCCAAGAAGCCAAGCATAGTTATGCACTGCGAGTGAATTCCCAATCATAAAATGGTCTTCTGAGATTAAAAAAAGGAGAGGAATTAGTTGCAAACTGCGAAGTAGCAGCAGATACTGAAAGACAGGCTGAAACTCTGAAGAGATACCAGTGAATATAGCAAAGCAAGGACTATTTATCTGTCATTTGTACAGGGAGGTGAACAAAAGGGAATAATTCTTGGAGCTTCAATATATTTTTGTTGAATTTTGAAATAAAAAAATCCCTATATAGTGGCTGTATATGCATATTCTGAAATGGGGCAATGGGAAAGTAAGGAGTGTAGAGTAGTCATAAAGAGAGCTGTTTATATGATAGCAAAGCATGTATCAAACATGTACATTACTTTGATGAACTCTAGTTACAATTTCATTAAATATTTTCCAGTTCCATATTTTTTTCTATTTTATGAAGATTTCTCAAAGTCTTTCAGAGACGTTGAGTGTGCTAGAAAATCCTACAATATTTTGTTGATAGAATATGGCGTGGTCTCCTTATATGGTTTTATACCATGCTCATCTCACGAGTTAGCTTTTGCGGTTGAGTTAGGTTCATATTCATTTTCTTAATAGAGACGTGAAATACATTTTTACCACAATATAGTTGAGAAGCTCAAAATAGATACTTTATTGTGTCTGACGACTTCCGAACCAGAAACCCAGAGGAGGAAGACGCCATATCAATATATAGCTCCCTATTTATTATTGCTTGACTTGTGAAGTTTAGGTTTAAAGATTTTTCCTAAGACCTCTTTTCTTAGATCACAAAAGTTCCATACCTTCGCCACAATGAAGCCATATCAAAATAGTTAGACAAGTATCTGATGCCTCTCCACATTTTCAAAAGCCCCTTGATATTGGAAAGGCGGAGGGGTTGGATTGGGCAAGTCAACTCTTGGTATCTGGTGTAGTTGAACTGATGAGTTGGCGCGGATTCAGAAATTGAAGCTTATAGATTCTTACAACGACCTTAAGTTAATATTAGGTGAACCACTTCCAGCACTACTGCAAGACATGCTGTTGGTTGGTGCTAACATCATTCGTATATAAAACGTATATATGGGTTGAAGTTGAGGAGTGCATTGTTCTTCTTGTTGTCTTGCCGTTTCAAGTTCTTGTTCACGAGCAAAGTACAACTCCATGCACATAACTTGACAATTTAGGACTAGTACGAGATTGGCTGTTGTTTGGTCTAAGCACTCGTTGGAAAACTGTGTCAAGTTAAACAAGTTACCTATGAGAAAAACAAATCTAGGTTCGTGATTATATCCCTAAACTTGCAAAACATGCTAGGGGGAAAATAAAGAAGAAGATAAAACTCACATTAACCGTGTTCAATGAATCCAAAAAAGTATTTATTTTCTTCTCTGTAGAACGAATTAATTAAATTTTCAGTTTATAAAATACAAAAAAATTCTCTTTATATGAGAAGAAATTCGTCTCGTATCACTACATAAATTAAATTTGACTAAAATGTTCAAGTCCTCTACCAAAGCCTCACACTATATTTACAATCTTTGGAAACTATTTTAGATTTCTCCGTCAAAGTATCCACCGTTATGTCACACTTAACCTTAACGGTAATTTCCCACGTCTTAACGGCTCCAACCTTGATCTTAACGGGCGCTTTAATGTTCACCCTAAACGGCACTTTCCCTTGCTTCTGTTCATTCCTTAACGCAGTCCTAACGGCGCTTCCGAGCAGGACGTTTGATCCCTTCAATGGCGTCTTAAACACCGTTACGTTATTCGTTGGCTGATAAAATGCCGGGAATTCGCCGTTAGCGAGGTTAACATCGGAGTAGAGTACAGTAATGGAGCTTCCTTTCCGGTAGTAAATTCCGATCTCGTTGTTAGGATTTTCAGCTCGGACAGTGACATCAAATGCAGGCGAGACAGAAGACGATGACGTCAGGTTGAAATTCTTAATCGCGATGTTGGAGATAGTGTACTTTGGCGCTTCAGGGCGGAAGACAAGGTAGAGAACGCCGGCGGTGATGCCGAGTGCGATAATGAGAATGAGGAGGAGAGAGAATGTGTAGCAAAGGCACCGGCAGCAGCAGCTCCGGCGAGGCTTCCGTTTTGTCAGAGATTCATAACGGCGAGAATTCTCCGGCGGAGGATACCGATAGATTTGATCCTTTGGCACTTGAACTACATACGTTCCAGGCGGTGGTACAGGCTTTGGAGACGCCGGCTGCGGTGGTTTTGTAGGAATTTCTACTTCGCCGGAGTTGTGCGAAGACGGCAATGAGCTCTCCGGCGGCGAATCTCGAGGATGTACACGATCAGCCATAGTGTACTGATACAAAACTATAGATACAGAATATGGTGTGAGAAAACAGAAATGAAGTGAACGTTGTGGTGTGGAAGAATGTGAGCAAAGGAATAGCGGAAATGAATGAGGTTATGGATTGTGTGTGATGCGTCGTATTTATATTTATAGTAGTGCGTGTATACGTGTAATGAAAGAAAAACCGCGTGACATGTTACACGCTATTAAATTCAATATTTGAAGACTACAGTTGTAAAGCACAAACGGAAATTAACAGAACTAGGGGAAAAAATAAGACAAATTATCAAGCACTGTGTTTTATCAGTAGCTTTAGAATTTAAGTTATTTCTTGTATGTGTCAAGTTCAGACAGTGGACTATTTTTCGATTTTGGTGTGGAGTTTTGGTGAAAGGGAAATAGGTTGAAACAGTAAAGATCATATTAATTGAGAGGCAAATATGAATAATTCAAACATGAAATAATTAGAGAAAACCGATAAGAGGACAAGTTCAAAGAGTGGACTTCCTTAAAAATTGACAGCTAATAAGTTCTTAAAAAATGGTGGCTATTAGTAATAGAGCATTAGGTAGCAAAACTTTTCTACCCTCTATAAATATAACCATACAAAATAAAGAATCTTGAAATTCTAAATCACATAATTTTTTATTTTTTATTTTTTATTTTTTATTATATATATAAGTCATTCCGTGATCTCTTATAGTTGGTCTAAGTGAAGCTGGTACTATCATTTTTGAATATATAGTATATATTTTTTAGTGATCACGTCCAATTATGTCTTATAAGAAGATTAAGTACTCGCATTAAAAATAATCTGGTTCAAGAGTCTGGAGTCGAATTCCACAGGAAACTAACCTATTTGCTACAACTTTTCATTATCACTAATGATAAGCTCAGATAACTTTCAGAGTTCAAGATTTGATTCGTGAATTAACAAAATTACTTAACTAAGAAAAAATAACAGTAAAAACTATCAACTAGCCAGAATGAGGTTGAATCAAGGATAAAAAGATCTAGGGTTTACGATTTCCCTTATTGTAGGATTAATTCCTGACACGTTAGGTATAATCTCGCCGCAACACTCTCTAATGATGATGAGTTCTTGTTTACCACAATTATCTCTCGATCAATTACGATAATTTACTAGAAGTATTCTCTCGAACTACTCTAGCTAATCCCGCTTTTAAATTCAAGTAATTAATTACTAGACACGATTAATCAATGGCCCTTCAAACCACAAGAAACACATAGTCGAACAATTAAAGAGTAAATATGGCTCATTTATATCAAAATTGTGTAAATGATCGTAGTAATATCCAAAAGCATTAACTACAAATTAAAGGGAAGCAGAGAGAAAAACTCTTGTGATTCGTGCTTCCAAAGTGTTCCGTAGCCTCTTACCTCTCTAATAATGTCTAACCCTCTACAAACTAACTTTAAGAGGTATTTATATGGTTGGGTGCAAAGTTTACACGTCCAAAAATAGTGAGGAAATAAAAGTGGCTCAGATAGCATCGTCGGCGCGGGGCATTGTAAGAGGCACCAACATTACTCCGCGAGGCACTGTCAGAGGCGCCAACATTTCCCCGCAAGGCATTAAACACCAATGAAAGTGCCCTGGACAAAGCCTTGCATTGTCTGTGACCATGACTTTCGTTGCCTTGCCCATCTTCTTTTATTGCTCTATTTTGTAGCTTTGAGGTACCATTTCGTGCAATTTTTCTCCACTTCATGTCCAAGCATTCCCACACGTAAAATAAACTCTGTTAATCTCAATTCTCGCACAAATTAGCATCCCAACAACAAGCAAGTACGGGTGAATAACGTCAAAATATATGAAATTATAACACGACATCAATACCCCACACTTAAATATTGCTCGCCCTCAAGTCAACCAACCAAAAACTTCCTCTTCAAGGACCCAACAAGCCACGCATTCACATCATACTACACCTGTGGCCATGGTTGATAGTAACAGTTAAGCTCTAGCATATGCGGTCAAAATACACTTCCCATACTCATGCCCATTTTTAAAACATCCAACCGAGGAACAACATGAGTATAACAATCCTAGCCTAGAAAACTAACTCAATGTCACAATGCAACACCTAGGATTTCGATTCAATTCATATTCTGAGCAAGTTCTAGACTCAAAGCAATAACATCACTATGCAAAGAACTCACTTCACACATGGCACGTGACTCCCTAAGGACAGTTTAATTCGGACTCTCAATCAAATAAGTATTCATAAAGCCAAGAGATATATTAAGCATAAAGCACAAAGTGAACACAAGTCAAGCAACCGAGACATAGGAGTTATACCACATGCTATTCATTTTTACCAAGGCATCTTCATATATTTAAAGCTAAGGGAAGGTGAAGCACATGCCAGAACCTAAGTATGCAACCATGAAACATGTCAAAAGTTGTGCAAATCACATAAGTTCTTCTCCTTTATTTCCTACATACTACTCTAAAAGTAAAAAAAATAAAAATAAAAATTAAATACACTACCCGGTTCAAGTTACATCCCATGAAAAAAACCGAGGCACGAAGATAAACCACGATGGATCATTACGACCTAAGGAAAATAAAAGACATGTTTTTATATTTTTTTGAATTTTCTAATATTTTTTGTATTTTTGTTTAGACGTAAATCTCTCAAGAATAATGTCTAGGAGATCCATCGTCGGGAAAAGTCTATTTTTTTTGGTTTTTCTATTTTTTTTTATTTAAATTAAAAACGAAAACTAATACGCTACTCAATACTATTCTAAAGTATCCCAAAAATAATAAAACAAGAAGCTAACAATAAAAAAATTATGAAGCTAGAAATTAAAAAAATAAAAAGCTACTATGGTTACTAATCTATTACTACTATGCACAACGAGAGTTACCCACTCCACACTTAAAACATGCAGTGTCCCCAATGCAGAATTAAAGTAGAAATGGTGAATAAGAACTCCCCGATCAATCCTCGAGACGATGGCCCTCATCGAAGAAGGCTCGGTCAGCCTCATCCCAATCATCAACGTCATCATCCAAATCCTCACCAGTGGCATTAACCGCTAGATCAACCCGCTCCTCGTCACCCTGTACCGAATGCTCTGGAGTGTTGATATCTTCATCTGGTGGTACCCCCTGGCCCACAGCTAAACCAACCAATCTGTGTGCATGTATGGTGAACAGGAACCTCTTAGTCAACTGAGTCCCCTCCTCTGAAGTAGCAGGCCTACCCCATATCCGAACCTGCAAGTCCATCATCCCATACAAATGAGCTAAGACGCTCTCATCGCGAGCTTGACCCTCCGCGATTGTCAATGTCGTACCACTTCCTCATTGGAACCATAGATGACAGAAATGTCTGTACCTCGAGGTGCGGCTGGAATCAACATGTCAAAACCTGGGCTCCTCACCCACTTGCTCCCTACGCAAATATTGCGTAAGTAGATTCACAAAGAATATCCTAGTAAGAATGCCTTTTCTTGATTGTTCTGTATGACTACGTATCAACTAGCCCGCATTCACTGGATACCCTTTCATCAAGAAACATACTACACATATTCTCTCTCGCACAACAACAGAATCATGATCACACGGAAGTAGACTTGTGTTCACCAAGCGTAACCACACTTTAGCAATTTTCATAAACTTCACTTTAGGCAAAGAGGCATGGGTGTTGTATCTCTTGTCTCTTGTCCACACCACATTCGAATTAACAGCATACAATGTGTTCCTAATATCTGTGTAAGTAGGTCGGTCAATAAAGTTACATAATGGCCCACATGGAACATTAGGGGCATAAAAAAATCTACAGAATGCGCTAGCAAAGTGTCAATAAGCCTCCCACGAATAGGCACCAATTTCTCCTCAACCTCAAGGTTCCACCCGGCGTAGAACTCGCGCACTAAGCTAAAGTTTGCTTCTCCCGGATTTTTAAATACAAAACCCAGTCCTAGTTCATGTTTTCTTTCCCAAATTTGAGGATAACGGGACTTCAATTTGTGCTCATCAACTGCAAAATTAGGGAGATATGAGTTAGGATGACACTTCCTGTATCATGCCCTGCCATATGGGGGAACACTCTTGATGCCATACTCATGAGTCGCTTTCTCTTGAGGTTGTGCCCCGGTAGAAGCAGAAGCTTTCCTTTACCACTATGACTACCAGACGTAGCCTCAACTCTGTTCCTTTTATTTGGTGGTGGGCCTGAAAGGGTAGCCTTTGTCTTTGGTGGTGCCTTTTCCTTAGCTGGTGCCTTATAACTAGTTGTTGGATGAACCATATTGCATATACCTAGGCTTTAAGCACCGAGCAGTGCGAGGAAGAGTCTCGCACAGGGGCTGGACATCGTGAGGCAGTGTTTGGATGTTGCGAGGCGGCATAAGGCGTGCCGACAGTGGCACTGTAGAGGCTGCATTGCGGAGGCTAGGGAGCCAAGGTTGGCACAGTAGATGGCTCAAGGCAGCATCTGGGGCACTGAATTTTTAGCGTGGGGCGGAGCAACATTTCATTAATGATAGGCGACACGAGGCGAGCTAAGAATTGACTTCACCCCACGATGGCTCGGTGTTTTCTTGTTCATTTTGCAACCTTTTAGCTTGTTTAGGACCCCTGTGCACACATTCCTTCCGAGTAGCTCCAATACCTAGCAAAATACATGAAATTTACACAAAGCTACTTATTAGTCGGCCTCCATATAAAACTAAAACTAAAACTAAAACTAAACTAAATCTATGTTATGAATTGGGTTGCCTCCCAAAAAGCGCCATATTTAATGTCGCGGCACGACGCATGATTTCAGGATTACACTTCGCTCACATATTGGGGCTCTTCCAAAGACATCATCTCTTCTTCCCCTTTTTCTTCAACCATTCCAAGGTAGTGTTTCAACATTTTCCCATTCACTTTAAACCTATTTGTCCCATCTTCAGACTCAATTTCTACAACTTCACTTGAGAATACTTGAAAAACTCTAAATGGTCCCGACCATCTAGATATCAGCTTATCCGATAATAATTTCAATCTCGAGTTGTATAACAACACTAGATCTCCGGGTTTGAAGTTCCTATCTAAAATGTACTTATCGTGCATCATCTTCATCCTTTCCTTGTACAATCATTTACTCTCGAATGCCTGGAATCGAAACTCCTCGAGTTCATGTAACTCTGTAACTCTACTTGTGCCCGCGGTTTCCGTATCCAAATTCAACTGTCGTGTGCCCATAAGGTTTTATGCTCAAGATACACCAGGAGATGGCATGCGTTTCCAAACACCAACTTGTACAGGGACATACCAATTGGAGTTTTAAATTATGTGCGATAAGCCCATAACGCATCATCCAACTTCCTTGCCCAATCAGTCCGAGTCGCATTCACTGTCTTAGTCAGGACACTTTTTATTTACTTGTTGGATACTTCCACTTGCCCGCTCGTTTGTGGGTGATAAGGTGTGGAAACTTTATGGTTAATTCTATGCTTTTCTAAAAACCTCTATTGCAAAAATTAGTTCCACCATCACTGATTATATCTCTCATAGTGTCAAACCGTGTGAAAATATTCTTCCTTAGAAATTCTATTACTCCTTTGGCATCATTTGTTGGAAGAGCCACAACTTCAACCCATTTAGATACATAGTCAACTGCTACCTATATGTACTTGTTACCATACGAGCTCACAAATGGTCCCATAAAATCAACCCCCCACACGTCAAACACTTCCACCTCTTGAATTGTACGCATAAGCATCTCAAGACGGCGAAATATATTGCCGGTTCTTTGGCACTCATCACAACTTTTCACCCAGGCATGGGCATTCTTGAATAGGGTCGCCCAATACAAACTCGACTACAAAACCTTCGCAATTGTCTGAATTCCTCCAAAGTGCCCACCATATGGTGAAGCGTGGCAAGACTGCAAAATAGAAGATTGATCTTTCTCGGGGATACACCTCTGGATCATGTTATCCACACAGATTTTAAAAAGTAAAGGTTCATCCCAGTATTACGACTAACAATCGCGAATAACGTTTCCTTTTGAATCGAAGAGAGTTCATAAGGTACAATACCGCTTGCCAAATAGTTAGCAATATAAGCATACCAAGGTGTCTCCTCCATTGCTAGTGCTAGTAATTGTTTATCCGGGAATGTCTTTGTTATATCTTCAACCTTTACTTTCTTTTCAGCTCCCTCCAACCTTGAAATGTGCTAGGCTACTTGGTTATCCATTCTTTTCCTATCGCAGATCTCCAAATCAAATTCTTGTAGCAAAAGAACCAAACGGATCAAGTGTGACTTTGACTCCTTCTTTGCTATCAAGTACCTAAGTGTTGCATGGTCAGTATAAACAATCTCTTTTGAACCTATCAAATAAGACATGAATTTGTCGAATGCAAACACTACAGCCAACACCTCTTTCTCAGTTACCGTATATTTGAGTTGTGCATCGCTTAATGTTCTACTTGCCTAGTACATTGGGTGCACTATTTTCGTTTCGCGGCCCTAAAACTACTCATATAGTATAGTCGCTCGCATCACGCATGAGCTCAAATGGCATGATGATTGGTGTAGTCACCAGTCTCTTTTTCAGATTCTTAAATGCTAACATGCAATCATTAGAAAACACAAAAGGGTGATCCTTTCAAGTAGTTTACCTAAGGGATTAGCAATTTTAGAGAATCCTTTATAAATCGCCTATAAAAACCGGCCTTCCCAAGGAAACTTCTTACTGCCTTGACCGAAGTGGGCAGTGACAACTTATCTATGACATCAACCTTAGCATGGTTGACCTCAATACCCTTACTTGACACTCGATGCCTTAAAACTATACTTTCTTGTACCATAAAATGACACTTCTCCCAGTTCAGCACCAAGGTTTTCTCCACACCTATTCAACATTCTTGTCAAATTAGTAAGACACTCATCGAATAAATTCCGCACCACTAAGAAATCATCCATAAAGACTTCCATAATATCTTCAACCATATCAGTGCCAATGGCTAATATACACCTCTGGAAAGTGATTGGTGCATTTTATAGGCCAAACGGTATTCTTCGAAAGGCAAGGCTGCCATGCAGACAAGTGAATAACGTTTTCTATATACCCTCAGGGGATATTGTGGTCTGAATTTACCTTGAATATCCATCCAAAAAGCAAAAGTGAAACCTCCTTGCCAATTTATCCAACATTTTGTCAATGAACAACATGGGAAAATGGTCTTTCCGGGTGGAAGTGTTTAGTTTTCTGTAATCCATGCAAATTTGCCAACTCGCGAATGTACGAGTAGAGCCATTCCACCTTTCTTCGGAACACATTGGACCGAGCTTACCCAAATGCTATCTGAGATAGAACAGATGATTCCCTCATCCAACCACTTAATCACTTCCTTCTTCACCTCCTTCATATTCGGGTTCAACTTTCTTTGATGTTCCCTAGAAGGTTTGTGCCCCTCTTCTAAGAGAATCTTATGCATGCAAAAGGCCGGGATGATACCGTTAATGTCTGCTATGGTCCAACCAATAGTAGTCTTACATTCATGTAATACCTGTAAGAGTTGTTCTACCTACACAGCTAACAAACCAGATGAGATAATAACAGGTAAAGTAGAGTTAGGCCCTAAGAAAGCATACTTGAGGTGAGCTGGAAGCGGTTTTAGGTCCAACTGTGGTGGCTCCTCTATTGACGGTTTCACATGTGGTGTTTTTCTTTCTTCTAAGTGTAATGGATCAAACTGAGGTTCCCTTTTCTATAAACCTTGACCTTCGAGAGCCATAACCCACTCTGCCAACTCTTCACCATCCACTTCTTTCAAATTCATCAAACAAGCTTCTAATGGGTCTCCGACATTAAGAGTCTCATCCTCCTCTCGTAGTATCACATCAACTGCCTCCACTAGTGAACAATTTGCAAATTTGCGGGGCCTCCTCATAGATTGTCAAACGTTGAATATTATTTCTTCATTATTCAACCTCATATTCAAATCTCTAGTCTCACAGTCAATCAATGCTCTCCCAGCAGCTAAAAACGGCCTTCCCAAAATTATGGGTATTTCTTCATCAACCTGGTAGTCAAGAATAACAAAGTCGGTAGGACATACGGACTTTCCCACTTGAACGAACACATCATCCATGATTCTTGTTAGCCTTTTCACTATGTGATCAACTAGTTGCAACAACATTGAGGTCTAGCTCTACTAATGCCTAACTTTGTGTAGATTTTCAAGGGCATCAAGTTAATACTGGCTCCCAAGTCACACAATGCTTTGACAAAAACATAACCTCCAATTGTGTATGGGATATTGAAACTAACGGGATCAGACAACTTTTGAGCCATAGGTCTTGTCACTACCGCATTACAAGTTTGAGTCAGAGTTACAGTAGAGAAGTCAAACTTTCAAGACATCAAATCCTTCATCATTTTAGCATAACCTGGCATTTCCCTCAAAGCGTCCATCAACAGAATAGTCAATTTAATCTGTCTGAGCATTTCCATGAATTTCCTGTATTGATCATCTTTCTTTTGCTTTGCCAACCTTTGAGGGAATGGTGCTAGAAGTAGCTTCTACCCATTGCTGTGTCTTTTCCTGATTAAAAGTCTTTTCTAATACCTGTTCTAGGAACTATTCAATTTCTTTCTCCTTGCCTTTGTCAACTTGTGCTTGCTCAACTATGGCCTCTGTGAGCTCCGTCGACTCATCGAACTCTAATGGCACTAGAGTATGTGACAGTTTCTCTCTATTAGATTGAGCAAACCCTTGCTCTTTGTCCAAATCCCTTTCATTCTAGAGACTCACTGCCATCAACTAGTTCGGGTTCTGCTCTTTTGGATTGATATGTGTGTTTCTGGAAATGTTCCTTTTGGGAAATTGTTCAAAGCCATGGACAACTGGCCTAACTGAGGTTCAATGCCTTTATAGCTGAGTCATGTGCGGTTAAGTTTTCTTGAATCTTTTCGTTAGTCCTAATGATTTGGTGAAGCATGCCCTTGATTTCTATCATATTACTGTCTTCTTTTCTGGTCACCCGTTGTTGATGAGGTTGTTGGTAAGACAATTGTTATTGATGCTACTGATTGTAAATCGGTTGCCTTTGATAGGGCATAACTTGGCCTTGTGATCGTGCTCCCATAGGATTGGTATTGTACTATTGTTGGGCTAGTCTGTAATGATGCTTGTGAGGTTCCCATTACTTTCCACCTTGCCTCTGACCCCCAAAATTATTTACGTAATTCATATTTTATTTGAAGCCCTGGTTATCATTTTCTCAACTCTATGACCGAACATAAAGCTGACTGATGCAAGGAGTGCATAAGCCTCCATTGGTTGTGTCAACAATGTGAACCTGTTTTATGCCCAACTCATCCATTTTTTTCAACAAACTCATATAGGTCATGAGAGTGGCTATGTTTTCTGCATTTGTATTGGTTGGGTCAAGAGCAAGAGAATGAACTATTAGAGTAAGTGTTGTATCCCTCGTTATCCAGCCTGAATTTTGAGCCATCCTGTCAAGAAGAATCTTACACTCTGTGAATGATTTGCTCAAGAATGCACCCCTTCTGCATCATCTTCATTAGCATTCAGACTATCAACCAAACCTATGTAGATTCTCTGTCCTAGCATTTGATCCGGGATGACATGGTGTGGAAACTTCACTAACATACCCTTAAACCTCTCCTAGGTTTCTGCCTGAACTGCAATATCTCATCAATTTTCCTTGCAGTCTTGTTAGGTGGATAAAACATGTTTTAGAATTGCTTGACTAGTTCCTCCCAAGTAGAAATAGAGTTTATTGGGAGAGAATTCAACCAAGTTTGAGCCTCCTCAGTCACTGAGAATGGAAACAATAACAATCTGATTGCTTCGGTTGTCACATTCTGCTATATTTGAGTGACACAATTTGATAGAAAATTCTTCAGATGTTGTTAACAACCTTTGTTCTGTAGCAAGTGCAGCATGTTTATAATTTGAAAAGTTTCCGCTTATATCGGAGGGAAACCAATTGCAGTTGCCAGATTGTCAGTTGTTGGTTGCGCCCAATCATATAGAGCATCATCCGGAACAAGGGGTGCTACCACTTTGATGTTTGGGTCAACTTGATTATTTCTATTGTTCCCGTTGATGTTCTCGATGTCACCCATTTCGATTTCGATTTGGTCGTTATGTTTTAGCTGTTTACCCTTCTTGTTAGCCTGATTCAATGTCTTGAATGCTTTCTTGGGATCTGAGAAACTTTCAAATAGTTCACCAATTCTTAAGGAGCTTCTAGGCATGAACCTGAGACATAGAAGAATTCAAATGTGAGAATTTCAATGGAAATATTTTTAGCACCATGGAAAATTGATCTAAACTAAAAATCCTAGCAATTATTTCAAGTTGTAACGAATAACACCATTAATTCCCCCTCAACGGCGCCAAAACTTGATCATGCCCAACTATGCCTTATAAAAATGACTAAGTGATCGCTGCAAAAATAATCTGATTCAAGAGTCGAGAGTCGAATCCCACGGGGAACTAACCTATTTGCTAAAACTTTTTAATAACACTAATGATAAGCTCAGATAACTTTCAGAGTTCAAGATTAATTTGTGAATTAACAATAATTACTTAACTAAGAAACAAAGACAGTAAAAACTATCAACTAGCAAGAATGAGGTTGAATCAAGGATAAAAAGATCGAGTGATTACGATTCCCCAATTGCAGGATTAAGTCCTGACACGTTAGCTATAATCCCGTTGCAGCACTCTATATTGATGATGTGTTCTTGTTTAGCGTAATTATCTCTCGATCAATTACGATATTTTACTAGAAGTATTTCTCTCGAACTACTCTAGCTGACAATTCATACAACTCATAAATATCACTTCAAAGCTCTATTATCTCTAATCCCGCTTTTAAATTCAAGTAATTAATCTCTTAACTTAATCGAAAGTGGCGTTGTTCAACAACAATCTAATCAAGCGTTCTCTCTCAAGTAACACAAGATAACTAGACACGAGTAATCAAGGGCCCTTCAATTAACCACAAGAAACACATAGTTGAACAATTAAAGACTAAAAATGGCTCAATTATATCAAAACGCAATCAAGACTTCATCCAACAATTGGTTCCATCAATCCTAGATGGCATGTTTAGCCACTCATAATTGTGTAAATAATTGTAGTAATATCCAAAAGCATTAAACTACAAATTAAAGGGAAGCGGAGAGAAAAACTCTTGTGATTCGTGCTTCCAAAGTGTTCTGTGGCCTCTAGCCTCTCTAATAATGTCTAACCTTCTAAAAACTAACTTTAAGAGGCATTATATGGTCGGGGACGAAGTCTGCACGTCCAAAAATAGCGAGGAAATAAAAGTGGCTCAGATAGCATCGTTAGCGGCATTGTCAGAGGCACCAATATTACTCCGCGAGGCACTGTCAGGGGCGCCAACATTTCCCCGCGAGGCACTGTCAGAGGCCCCAGTGACAGTGCCTTAGACAAAGCCTTGCACTGTCTATGACCATGGCTTTTCATTGCCTTACCTGTCTTCTTTTATTGCCCTATTTTTTAGCTCTGACGTACCATTTCGTGCAATTTTTCTCCACTTCATGTCCAAACATCCTAGATGTAAAAAAACTCTATTAAACTTATTTATCGCACAAAATAGCATCCAAACAACAAGCAAACATGATAAATAACGTCAAAATATATAGAATTATAGCAGGACATCACTTAGCATCCAAGGAAACTGAAAAATAAACAGATGTACATGTTTTTGATGTCATGAGGTTGGCAATGGCATGGCCATATCTGAAGAAAACTTCTCCAAAATGTGAAAAACAAAATATGTTTGGATTTAATTACTAATCTAGTTTTTCATTTTCAGTTTAAATTAGACGCTATTCTTTCATTATTAACTTAATATGCTTAACTTTACCTAAAACATAAAAGAAAAATCTCTATATATGTAAGGAAAGATCACACATAAAAATGTCACCCTTCGGTTCCTTATATTTTCTCATCCTATATAGTTCCTAGAAGAAAGAGAAAACGAAGAATGTGATTGTACAAGACAAGAAATTGGAGAATTAAGACAACATGTCTGGTGAATAACAGAAAAGATTATGGTTGTTGAGTGAGAGAAGAACAAAAAATGACATATTTTTCAAACGACCAAAGTATTTTTATTGGCGAAATATAATAGAAGACAAATGTGGACGCCATAGTTGATGAGCAAATTCAAATATTTTTCTTTTATATATAATAATATTTTATTAGAAGAAAAAGATACTCCAGATGACTTAATAGAGGGACAGATCATTCGTTGGTGTCAAGATTACTTGAAATGGGAGAAGAGAGAATAAGGACATGGTCAATAGAATGTCGTGTTGCCTTGTCTTATTTTAGTGAACAAAATAAAGAGAAGAAGCAATCAATTTAATTAACCAAGCTTCCTTGTGAAAAAGAAGAAAACTAATTGTTGAAATTTTGCATTATATCCGGTATATAAAAATATCCATTGAAACAAGAAAAATAATTATTCATTTAAATGAATAGAGTTGTACACTCTTACTAGATTAATTTACAGTGTAGTGATATTGATAAAACTCTTTTTCATTCTTGATCGCACAATAAGAATGGGAACAATCCTCATTCTCTCACTTCCTTCTTTTTCATTCTTGATCGCCAATATGATAAAGTTTAAATATATATATATATATATATATATATAGCTTTAAAATAAAATAAAAATAGGGCAAATTACACATTTAACCGATCAACTAAAAATAATAATATCTCGTAGTTATATATACAAAAATATTACATTATATATTTATTATACTATAATCTACCAAAGAATATACTATATTTTTGGGAGTGAATGTAGTTTCACATGATCCAAGTCGCCAAATGCCTCAAAATTAAACTTTTGAACTGCCTCCCAATGTGATTCTAAACGTAGAGTAAAAATAGCACGGACTAGCGAGTTTTCGGATTAGCTATTCAAAAATAGCCAGCGTTTGTCAAGTCATTGAAAAATAGCTACTATTTTGCTGCAACAGAGACCGGTCCAGCATAATATACAGGAGTTCGGTGCACCTGTGTATGAACTTCCTGCATATTATGCTGGAATCCAACACGCGGAAAGTTCCTGGCATATCTGCATGGCTAAAAGCAAACACGTCCATGTTAGCAATTAAGAATTTGTGAAACATACCTGGCTCTTGGAGTTTACAGTTGATGTAAGCTTTTTTGCTGAGATCGTTGACATCAGCGTGTCTGTTAACCAGGCTTCAAGGAGCTTCTTTATCGCTGGCGGCACCTCCTCTCCCACGGATGTGGAGGTTGTCTTACCAAGGTATTTCGTGATGCTACAGTAAAGAGGGAGTGATCCACCTCATCCTGGAGAGGTATTAGGCGTTGTGTCCTCGTCCACTTCTTCTGAGCTCACGTGGATGATGTCCATGAGGTTGGTTGGGAGGTCACTCATAATTCTTACTCTTTCTCTCTGTTACCTGCCATGTTAGATCTATGCAAGCGAAGAGAAAATGGTTTTTTTTTTTTTTTAAGTCAGCAATAAGTGCCGATTATAGATCTAGAAGGAACTAAAAAACCTTATCTAGAAAATCCCCACAGACGGCGCCAAATTGTTTGACCAAGAAATATAATCTCTCTTAAACTATTAATTTTATATAATGAAGGGTTAAATCTAGTTAAGGATAATAACTCTAGATATTAAGCACAATGATGCACGATGGAAGAGACGGAGTTTGCATATGATTAATAACAATAAATATGAAATTCTCTTATAACAAGAACATTAAATGAGATAAATCTAGCAATAAATGTCAATAAATGGCCTTTATGTAAATAAAGAGAATGATTCACCCGGTAATGAGTGGACAAGGTGAATATTCTGCCTGATAACGGTGAATGACAGATAGATCTAAGATTCGTATGAACAATCCTTGGATCTGGTGGAAACGTAGAAATAATATGAACGAGAATCTTTATAAAAAGGTAGCCTTTGTGTTTTTTCCAGAGAGAAAGTATTCTTATCAGAAATATCATATACCAAAATGAAGCTCTTGGAACCTAGCTTCCAATCCAAACCATTTATTCATACGATATGGGGTAGAGAAATATGGATTTTTAAAGCAGGGTCACCAAGTCAAGTCGCCGCACTTAGGATAAACTGGAAGGTTTATAGGCCAGGTTGCGACACAGTTTTCTCCCAATCTATTGAGGGTTACAGGGAGATCTTTATATTTAATTAAATCTCCATGTGTCTAGTTTCTAATGTTGAAACCCGTTTGTCAATACAATATAAGAGTAGAGAGATACAAGTATCCGAAGTTGCACTGCTCAAGCTGCCAAGCAGGCATCTTACCCACCTGCTTGGAGAATTGAGGTGGTGGGCTTATAAGTGGTCTTATGCCGTGATATCTCGTCAAAAATACAGATATTACTTACACCAAAACACTCTCAAGCTCTCCAAGAACTGGTCCAAGATCCCAAGAACCAAACTCAAGGGAAATCAACTCAAATCATCATCAAAGGTGTTAAAAACTATAAGAGAATGCCTCTATGATGTTGTAGTGTGATTGAGGGCTATTGTGAGCTAAGTTGAGATACGTTTTCGAGTTTTAGCTGCTATCCAAGGTATGTATAATATCTTCTTGATTGTGCCTAAGGTTAATCTTGTGTTGGTTGTGTTGTTTGAGTGAAAAACCATAAGATAACACTTGAAAGAACATGTGATATGGTTGTCTTTTTGGTTGGATTGTTCTATGGCTAAATATATGGTTTGTGGTGGCTGAAAATTGAGAAATAATTTGATACTATTGTGGCTGTTGTTAAGCTTTTCTAGGTGTTAACTAAGTTGATTGAGGAAGAAAGATAAAAATCAAGTGATTGACGATAAAAATTAAGGTGCTAGACGTACTGAGTTATTTTGGAAGGCATTTTGTGGATGGTTTAAACTATAAATAATATGGTACATATAAGTGTTATGTTCTGAAGGTTGTAAACTAATTTATGGAATAAGAGTTGGATTCAATTTATATCTTGTTATGATTAAAAACGAGATTGCCGCTCAATATGATTGTTAAGATAATCGGAGAAACTCATATTGGATTATATTGTTGTTGTTGCTATTGTTGTTTATAGTTGTTATTGTTGGGTTGTTGATGACCCTTAGTGGTCTCTGGGAGTTTCTTTCAGATTTTTCTTAAGCCATACGACTAGCCAAATACGATGGTACGACATTATATGTTAACGACAATATCATTTCACTTATTGTAGATGCAAGAAGTTGTGTTGCGCTTAGTTGAGTAATATGGAAGAGATCATACAAGTATGTTAAGGCTATCCATTCTTTCCTTTTGGCATGATCCATATGATACAACGAAACGAGCAAGCACGCAAGTTTCACGAATGATTCTATTCTTAGAAGAATTAGGGTTGCCTATGTTGTTGATTACCCATATGTCCATTCCGAGAGATCTTATTAACTTACTTTTTACGCATTGCATTCATTTATACATGTATACTGGCCCATGACCATATGGCATTATATACGCGTATAGTATATGTATATGGTGTATGGGGAAAGGTTATGGTGTTATATATGCACCACCACCTGATCAGTTGGTCTACATTGATGATTTTGCCCACAGATTCTTTGGCATCCAAAGGCAATTTTTCAGTCTTCAAGTATTCTATATACTTGTTCCTCCAGTCCCAAGTTAGACTTGTTGAGTTTACTTCGGTGTGACCTTCTTCTATCATACTACAACTCCCAAACATAATCCATCGGAATCGACCGATGACCCCAAGTTAGTCAGAGCATCGGCCTCGTTGTTCTAATCTCGGGGTACATGTTGTAGGGACCATTCCCTAAATTGATGCAACGTTACCAGTAATTTGTCCGAGTACCTTCACATCCGTTCTTCTTTTACTCCGAACGTCATGTTAACTTGGTTTACCACGAGGAGGGAGTCGCACTTTTATTCAATCACCTCGGCCCAAGGCTTTTAGCCATTTACAGACCTGCAATAATGGCCTCATACTCGACCTCATTGTTTGACAATTTCACAATTCTAATAGATTGCCTAATTACATTTCCTGTAGGCGGTTTTAATATGATGTCAAGCTCGGAACCCTTCTCGTTCCAGGCACCATAAGTAAAAAGGGTCCAGATTCTCGAGGTAGTCCTCGAGGTCAAAAGTAATTTTCACTCGACTTCAGGTATTAAGGCCGGCGTAAAGTCGGTCGCGATGTCTACAAAATCTTAGATTTTATGGCGGTTCGGGGTCGATACTCGATACAGTACCTGCTAATTTCGACGGCCCATTTGGCCAACAGGTCCGAGAGCTCGGTTTTGTGCATGATGTTCCTCAATGGGTAAGACGTTCGGACACATATGGAGTGACATTGAAAGTATGGCTTTATCTTTCTGGAGTCTTTTAGCAAAGCGGGCGCCAATTTTTCCAGGTGAGGATACCTTGTTTCATCCTCACCTAGAGTTCTACTGACATAGTAAATAGGAAATTGCATACCTTCTTCCTCCCATAATAAGACTCCACTTACCGCCACCTCGGAAACTACCAAGTAAAGGTACAGTTCTTCGCCCTCCTTCGGAGTGTGGATCAAGTGCGGACTCGATAGGTACCATTTGAGTTCTTCCAAATCTTGCTGGCATTCTGGGGTTTAAGAAAAGTTGTTATTATTCTTTAACAGTGAGAAGAACCGATGGATTTTGTGCCAGGACCTCGATATGAACTGGCTCAGGGCATCTATATTCCTGGTCAGCCTTTGAACGACCTTAACACTGTCCACTGAGGTGATGTCTTCTATGTCTTTCGTTTTGTTGGAATTGATCTCGATCGCTCAATTGGATACCATGAACCCGAGGAATTTTCCCGATCTAACCCCGAATGTTCACTTCTCTAGGTTCAGTTTGTATTATATTTCTTCAGTAAGTCAAAGGTTTCATGGAAATGTTTCAAATGGTCCTCTGCTCGCAGGGACTTGACTAACATGTCGTCAATATAAATATCCATTCATTTCCCTGTCTGTTCTTCAAACATCCGGTTTACTAGGCGTTGATAGGTGGCATCAGCAAAACTTTATTCCAAACGGCATTACATTATAACAGTATGTGCCAAGTTTAGTGATAAAAGAAGTCTTTTCTTGATCGCACGGTTCCATCCAAATTTTGTAGTGTCAGGAATGGGCATCAAGAAAGATGAGTATCTCATGCCCGAACTTCGCGTCGATCATCTGATCGATGTTAGGCAAAGGAAAACAATCCTTAAGGCATGCCTTGTTTAGATCTTTGTAATCACCACACATTCTTATCGTATTCCCTTTTTAGGCACTACCACTACATTCGCTACCCGGTTCGGGTATTTAACATCCCGAATGGATCCTATTTTAAGGAGTTTGGAACTTTGGAACTTTGGATGCCTAGTCCTTGATGAAATGCATGCTTGACCTCAGACTATGGTCTCCTCTTCTTCTTAATTGAATGGAACTCCGGGGCCAAACTCAGCTTCTGAGTGGTTACTTTCGGTTGGGATCCCTGTTATGTCAAGATGGGACCAGGCAAAACAGTTTATGCTAGCTTTAGAAAACTAATGAGTTTTTTCCTAAGCTTGGGAGTTAAACCCGTGCCCAGGTATACCTTTCGATCCGGTAGATGTTCGATCAATGTGACTTGCTCTAGCTCCTCGACCATCGTTTTGGTGGCATTGGTATCATGAAGAGCTATGAACGATCTCAGAACTCCGTAATCATCCTTCTCGTCTACTTCTAGTTCCTTCGGTTTGGTTGAGACTGGCATCGGTGATTGCAATTTAATTTCTTCTTTTCTGGTCGAGTCCGTGTTCCTTGATGTCGAAACCGTGGGCACCGGGATTACCTTATCGACTGCGAACATTTCCTTTGCGGTCGGCTGCTCTCCGTAGACCATCTTGACTCCTTCTAGCGTAGGGAATTTCAACTCTTGGTGTAAGTTTGAGGATACCGCCCTCATGTTGTGAACCCACGGCCTTCCGAATAGGGCGTTGTACCTCATGTCCCCTTTGATCACGTAGAACTTTGTCTCTTGGATCGTCTCGGCGGTGTTCACTAGTAGGGTTATCTCCCTTTTAGTGGTCTCACATGCCACGTTAAATCCGTTTAACACCTGGACCGCCGGCATTATTTGCTCCTGTAACCCCAACTGCTCTACGACCATCGATCTGATGATGTTGACCGAGGTACCTGGATCAATCAACACACATTTAACTTGAGATTTATTGATAAGTACGGATATTACCGACACATCATTGTGTGGTTGCACGATTCCCTCGGCATTCTCGTCGCTGAATGGAATAGTTCCCTCTGGGACATAATCTCGGGTGCATTTTTCCCTTGTGATAGATACTTTAGTGCGCTTTATCATTGGCTCATTTACCAATAATAGTACGATAAGAAAGATATGTCACGTTGGTACTCGGCTGAATAAGGTACCGGGTGCCCATCGTGGCCCTTCGGTTTTGGTCGTGACAAGAAAGATATTACATGCCCTTATCATTGTCTCTTCTTTCTATTAAATGAACATTTTTATTAGAAAACCCTAATAGTACAAGCACCAGGAATATTCACTAGAATATTCCCTTTTTAATACCCTATTTAGACAAATTAGCCGTTACAAGTCTTATCACTAATAAACGATCTCGACCTCGACCCTTGTTGACATTTTGACTACGATCTCTATTGATATCTCGACCACGGCTTATATCGACACCTCGACAAATAATCTCTCTATATCTTAGGCGAGCTCGGCCGATGACATTGATTAATGCCATTTTATGCTAAATATTTCAAGGGCAGATTTTTGGCCTATACAACTAAGAAGCTATTTTTCAAAATTGCACTTCAAATCACTCACAAAAAATCAAAAACAGTTCCAAATTATATTCAAGTATAAATAACTTTTTTACGTAAAAAATCACTTTTTTTGGGAAAGGTACAATTTTTATTTCCAAACGTCCACTTAATTAATTTGAATTGCCAATGGTTTCAAATAGTTGGTGCAATCTGAATAGTTAGTGGAAGAGCGGTAGGATCCCAATTCCAATGGAACCGCGTACTTAACCGCGGGCACAAGCAGAAACAGAAGAGCAAACTCAAATGGCACTTTGATTTCTTCGCCAACTGACTTTGAGACGCTTTTGTCAAAAACTCTCTCTCTCTATTGAAGTCACGTGGATCCTCTACACGTGCTTTTAACACTTCTACTCGTCCTTTCGCCCTTGTCTTCTTCTTATCTACTTGTCTTTTAAATAATTGTTATATTTTATTTTATAAGCCCTTACAAAAATTAAATTAGAGAGAATTTTGGACTATTTTACCCTCATTATGTCTTAAAATATCTTTTATTGATATATATTCTATTTGTATGCTATTTTCATCTTCAAGAATAATTACTATTAAGAGTAAAATAATAATTAATTTTATTTTAAAATTTTAAATTGATAAATAATTTAAGATAATTATTTTAGTAATCACTACAGAAAATTTGAGACGGAGGGTGATCAAGAGACAGTTTTCCTACATATCAAAATAGTAATTTTTTGGAGATCAAACATTAGGAAATTTACGTCATACGTTGTTTCAATCATAACAAATTGGATATAAGAATCAAGGGATATTTGAAATTTTACAGCCTTTTACGGGGGGAAAAAATAGTTCTCTATTTAGTGGGCGTTTGGACTTAAAATTGTAAATTCCGAAAAAAATTAAATAGTATTTGAAAACTAGAGTTGTGTTTGGACATGAATATAATTTTGGGTTGTTTTTTAACTTTTGTGAGTGATCTGAGTGAAAATTTTGAAAAATAATTTTTTTAGAGTTTTTCAAATTTTCGTAAAATATCAAAATCCATCTTCAAGTGAAAATTTAAAAGTTTATGGCCAAACACAAATTTCGAAAAGTCCAAAGGAGCTCTGATTTGTTTCTGTGATTATAGCTATTTATTTTCCATACCTTGCAATTCCTTGTGAACAAATGACTTTCATATAACTTGTTGAACTGTTCTAATGAGTCGGCCGCCATTGCAAGGAGAAGTTTTATTATGTTTGGTAGCAAATTCCGAGTTGCAATTAAAATTTTATCCTCTAATTCTTTATAGATCCAAAGACAACTAATATTTTAGAATTATAATATGCAGGTGTAAAAGTCAATTTGCCGGCATCTTATTTGTAACAAATACCTTACTGCTGATCATTGAATTATCTTGACCAAAGTATCTCAAATCTTTACTCGATTAATATGAATTAATTATTTTTCTTCTTTCAAAAAAATAAAATAAAAGAAAATGGATTAGTTAATTAAGAACTCATAAATATTTTTCTTTTAAAAAGGAACAGTAAAATTGAGATAAATGTATGTCTAAATTAGTAGAAGAATCAACTATAAAAGGCAATTTGGTGCACTAAACTATAAAAGGCAACTTGGTGCACTAAATTACCGTTGTGCGCGGCAATGGCGAAACCAGAAGTATTTTCAAGGGTGTTCAAACTTGAAAGAGCTAAATAAAAATTCCTGACAAAGGGTGTTTAATATATATTGTATGCATCTAAAATGAATATTTTACATTTTTCGCAATATTTCGGTAGGGGTGGTTAGTTGACCGCCCATCGTAAAAGGTGGCTTCGCCCCTGATGCACGGGATACAGAGAAGGATCGGATCACAACTATATGCTAAAGTTTTTAGAACTAAAAATTGAGTAAACCCCAAAAACTTCTCTTTATAGAAAAAAAGAAAAAGAAACAAATCTCTTAAACAGCAAGAACAAAAAAATGAAGATGAATGTGATTCTGGCATTATTTGCTTATGAGATACCAACAGACCTAAATGAAGTATTCTTCAAAATTTTAGAATAACAAACAAATGAGATACAAATAATCAAACTAATTCAGCTTTGGTAACAAAATTCTTTTATCAAACAGAAGATGAATGTGATTCTGGCACCACTAAGTTACAAGTTTCATAAAAATGATTAGCAGCTTATGTACAAGAAATTTGTATTTCTTGCCAATATGTGGAGAGAATACACAAATTCTTCATTCATCACTTAATGTGTTAATTAACAAATGAATTTGGTCTAAACAATTAATAGAACAAGAATGCAATATCTACCTCTCCCTTTGTGTTATTGTACTATTGAACAAAGTTCCTCAAAAACCATTCTCATATCAGGCCTTTCATCAGCTGGATAAATACACTTGAGAGCAACCTGAAGCATGCTATCAAGAATCGCATCCACGCCTTCGTTGCTCTCTTTCCCAAATAAAATCGGATCAAAACACTCGATTGAACGGTTTTTGATAGCCAATAATCTCACCCATTCTGTTAGATCCAGCACTTCTGAATTTCCAGGAACTATTTCTGCAGAACTTCTTCCGGTCAACAGTTCCAACAAGATAACCCCGAATGCATAAACATCACTTTTCAGTGATGGACAAGGTTTACTTGTACTTGCAAATTCAGGCGGCCGATAACCGAGTGCACCAGCATTTAGTACTTGTTCGGCTGTTCCAGCGGATGTCATTAACCGATGAAGACTGTAATCTGTAAGGAGGGCATTCACGTTAGGCGTTTCTATTAGTACATTTGTGGATTTCAGGTTGCCATGAGGTATGGCACTTTCATGGTGAAGGTAGTTTAGACAACGAGCTACATCTACAGAGACCTTGAGCCGCTCCTCAAGAGACAATGGTTGTAGCTTATAGGAGTCTGCATCTGCATACATCGAAGAATGTGTTAAATGTGTGTGATCATCTCATCATTCATAACTAGAAAGCAAAGTACAGTGTATGCAAAACAGATGCCTCTAACTTCTTTAGTAAAACTGGATCCTGATTTTAGCCTCACACAAAAATCAGAAACGCTAAACAAATCAATGTGGGTGCTATGAGAAAAGGCGAGACCCACCTTTACCAAGAAGATAGTGAGCTAAACATGGTGCATTGGTGTAATTCGATATGAGAAGCCTCTCGTGCTCTTTGGGACCCCAGTAGTAACCCTGAAGAGAAACTAAATTTGGATGCCTAATACTCCCCAGTTTCTTAGCTTCTCTAGCAAATTCCTTTTTGCCTTTCACTATCCCCTCCTTAAGCCATTTGACAGCAAATTCTTGGCCTGAACCGAGCGTAGCTTTATACAATGTTCCGTGACAACTTCTGCCTACAGCTTCTGCTGGAGCACATGATAATTCTTCTGCAGTGAACTTCAAGGAGTTATCTAATAGATGCAAATCTCCAGCCAGTTTATCAGGAGAAGAAACTCTAAGAGAGTTGGGGCTTTTGGATTGATCTTGAACTTTAGAAGGTGATAGATTGGCAGATGACATAACAGATATAGAAGAAGAGATCGCCTCATTTTGAACTGTTGACACTGGCATCCCTTGATCTCTAGTGTCATGTCCGCCTTCTATATCAGATAAAGACAAACCTGTGGAAATGAAAAGGTGTTAGTATCATTTGATCTGACCAAATGCCAGATGTATTTAGGGGAAGAATAGTTCCATACCTTTTTTACCCTTAGGTCCTTTAGTATCGTGCTTTCCACCATCTCGTAGATGGGCCTTGCGGTAGATTATTAATGTCAACAAAGCTATCACAGATACACTACAGACTAGACCAGCAATAAGGGCAGCCCTGATGGTGGATTTCATGCGAGGGCCGTGACTTCTCAAGTTAAAAGTGGAATCTCCCTCTGACGGAGCTTCGACGTGCTTTGGCAGTACAAGTAAGGGATTCCCCGGATGGAACGAGGAGATAGGAAACCTCCATAAATTTTTCGGAACCGTTCCAGAAAGATTGTTATTAGATACATTGAAATACTCCAATTTATCGGAGAGGTCAATTGGAAGGCTACCTTCAAAATCATTATTAGAGATATCCAGATATACCATGTCCGGGAACTTGTCCAGTCCCGGAGGCAAAAGACCAGATAATTCATTATGTGAAAGATCTAGAGAAATCAAGCTTAAATTCTCCGAGTTGAATGCCATTATAGGTATACTGCCAGTAAATTTGTTGAAAGACACGTTGATATCAGTCAATCTGCTAGAGTTGAAAAGGCTGGGAAGGAGAGTACCACTAAGTTGGTTAATGCTAAGATCAATCATTTTCAGTTCGGGGTATGTACCTAAAATAGCTGGTAATACACCTTCAAGTGAGTTGTTTGAAATCTTTAACGAAGTAAGCCTCAAGAACTGGGAAGTTTGGTTCGGAAAGGTTCCCGTCAAAGTGTTTGAGCTTAACACAATAACTTCAGCGTAATTTCCCCAACCTTGGATCCGGGAAACTTTTCCAGTTAGCAGATTGTTGCTCAGGTCTATGATGGCACAACGCCCAACCTTTACAGGCAAGGGGCCTGACAGCTGGTTGTAGGATAAATTTAGAAGCTTGAGATTCACGGCACTTACACCTGCGATGGGACCTGTCAAAATAGCAAACGGTTTCATTTCTAGGCCACGACAACAACATACCCTGTATAGTCCACAAGTGGGTATTGGGGAGGGGGGGAGGGGAGGGGGGGGGGGTAATATGTATATAGACCTTAGACTTTAACCCAATCCTGTGAAGGTAGAGAGGCTATTTCCAGAGACCCTCGGCTCAAGGCTAGGCCAGTGGTACAAAAAACTTAAATTTAAAAAATTATAAAAATAAAGACATACTTCATTGACGTAGAAGTTGTTCTAGAGCTTCCCTAAAATAAATAAGGCTTACAATGCACTAGAACCCCCGTCTTTGAAAGAAAATGATCCATAATACCCTGCTGGCGATTTTGCCGTGAAGAAAAGAATAAGAAGAATATCTTTATGCAGCTTTTTGCAATTTATTTTAGAAAGGTAACAGTTATGCAGCTTGTTTGTAATTTTTCTGAGAAGGGTAACAGTTATGCAGCTTGTTTATAATGCAGCAAGCATTTCCTAAAAAAGCTGGAACAAACCACTAATTAAAATGCAAGTTTATATTAATAGTTGCTTTAGACCTTGAGTACAAGTAAAAATATCCCTAAGCTAGGGAAGGATTAGGAACGATGTGTATGACAATTATATGTAAGCTAAAAAAGAAAGAGAGAATCGTAGAGCATTCAGCTACAAACAATAATTGCATTTGATTGCAAACAAATCTAGCATGCTTTCCCGCGGATAGGAATCAATGAATTTTGTTCATTTGTCATCAAACTGACAACCCCAGATCATAAGACACTGTAAAAATAGATCAGATGAAGTGTGCTTCATTCATAGTAGTAATTAACCATAGATTACTTACATTGACTTCAAACAAGCAAATTAACTAAAGAAGAAAGATTCAACACACCTGCAAGCTGATTCTGGCTCAGGTCCAACTCTGATAAGATCATTGAGCTTTCCTCCAAAAGAGCTTCGGGTACTGATCCAGACAACTGATTGTTCCCGAGCCTAAGAATTCGAAGGGAAACCACAAAATTGAAGGACGGAATTGTACCAGTAAGCTGATTGCCGCTTGCATCAAACACCTCTAAGCTATCAAAGTATGGCATTCCATCATGAGGAAAAAGCTCTCCGGCCAGGTTATTATGACTAATGTTCAAATACTGAATTGACGAGACGAAGCTCGAATTTCCTACTTGCAGGTCTAGTGATCCAATAAACTTGTTGCTACTGATATCGACATACTCTACATCGCCCAATGAGGCCAACAACAGCATAATATCACTTGAGAAGGCATTAGAATGCAAATCCAGATACTTCAATTTCTCAAGACTAGCAAAACCAGACGGAACCATTCCGTCGAGGCTGTTTAAAGAAAGATTAAGAGATACCAAGTTCTTTAAACTAGTCAGCTCAGAGGGTATAGAGCCAGTAAACAGGTTCTTGGAAAGATCCAAGTATTCCAATGAAACAATCAAACCAACTTCCTTAGTAATTTTACCACTCAATTGGTTGTTTGCAACTGACAAATTCTGTAGCATTTTTAGGCCAGCAATAGCTGCAAAATCCAAAGCTCCAACTAAACCAACATCATTTAGTTCAATTGAAGTGACATGGCCATCACTACAACTGATACCATACCAATTTTGGGGGCACCCATTTGGTCCTAATGACTTAGAATCCCATGAAGAAAGGACTTTCCCTAAAGGGTCTTTAAGAACTCCCTTCTTAAGCTCCAAAAGAACATCCAAATCTAAGCTTCCTTTAACTAACTCAACTAAAAATAGCACCACCAAACAAATGGCAGACTGCATTCCTCCTCTTATTTTTCCTCCCAATGAAAAACCAGTGTGAGAGAGTTACATACAATACCTTAGGAAAGCTGAGATGCTATGATTGTCCAATCATTTCAAGAATTCCAAAAACTCAATTAGCAAATCCTTAATACAAGAGCAATTATTACCACTAATCATTATGCAAGTGAAGTAAGATAGTAGTATAATCCTAGGTAAACACTAACCACAAGAATCACTGAAGTTCAATAAAGAGAGTAGATCAGTTGAACAGTGTGGTGAACATCCAAGAACCTATATTCAATAGGTTTAACACAAAAAAGTCCAAATGCAAGTTGCCACATTAAATTCAGTCACCAATAAGGCAATAACCAAAACATCAAAAATCAAAGTAGGAGACCCTACATTTCCCTATATCAAAAGCAAGTCAAAAGGGGTTTTATTTAGTCAAATGAACTTTGTCAAAACAATGAGTTGATAACTAATTTGGGCATACTAATGAGATAATGCCCCAAATTTTGAGTGTTTTGACCAAAAATTTTAAGAATGATACTACAGAGTGGTGCAGTAATGGAATGTCCTGTGAACAGGAAAGATGAAAAGGACACAACTTTAAAAGAAAAAAACAAACTTTAATGTAGCAAAAGATATGTGCTTTGAGAGCAAAAAAAAAACAGATCAGAGGAAAAGGGGTTAGGTGAATGAAAAAGATACTACAAACAAAGACACTAACAAATCTAATCTTGACATTTTCAATAAAGAATTGGTGGGTTGGGAAGAGAGTGTTTAGGGAAGTGTAACAGTGCAAATAAAGATGAGCTGTAGAAGTTTTTGACTTCATTCTTTTTTACAATATCAAGACAAGAAGAAGAGAGAGTTGGAAAAAACAGAAGTAATATATTTTTTTTTATAAAAAAAAAAAACAAATTGTGGTCCCAAAGCAAGAAGTGCAGAGGCCATGGGAGGGTGGATGGGGTCAGTGGTCAGTTACTGCAAAAAAGTCCATTTAAGTATTGTGGAAGATGACAAGTTTTGATCTATTGGGGTTACTTTCAGTTACTCCACACCTTGATTCCCTAAGAATGTCAATTTTTCTTACACTATTTGTTTCACTTTCATTGTCCCTACTCTTGGTCTGGTATGGAGATGGAACAAGGGCCCAGAGGTTTTATGACTATGTTATTACATGAGTTTTGGAAGTTACTGTGTGGTTTTTCCTGAGGAAGTTTTTTACTTGTGTCAAATTCTTTTCTTACCATTTCTCGAGAGACTATCTGCTTTTTTTGTTTTCTCGTTTTGTATTTGTGTATCTTATGTTACATGAAGGTCTCCAATAATTCAGATTTCTAGTTGTCGCCGCAGCGGCACAGCGGTGACATAATAATTAAAAGAAAATATTTATCCGCTCATATTATTTATTAAAAAGAATTAAAATAAATTGTATTTAAAAACAGATTAAATATGAATTAAAAAAAAGCATGTTAAATATTTACAAAATGGATAACTAATGAATTTGAGCCCGTTTGACTTAGCTGATTCAGAGTAGCTAATAAGCATTAAGTACTGAAAAATACTTTTAAGTGGTGAAGCTGATTTAAAACATAAGCAGTTACGTGTTTGGATAAAAGTGCTGAATTTAATATTAAGCAGCTGAAATTATTTGAATAAAAAGTACTGATAAGTTCTTTTTATGTTAAAATGACTTAAATGGCCTTATAACAATTCACATTACAAAAAACGTTATTTTCTTCAAAAATTTTGGATTCTACATAAATTCTACCTATTTATCATGTTATTTGAAGAATAAAAATGATTAGATAATATCTTTTTTATAAATATAATTTATGTTATGATAAGTATACAATTATAAATTAGAAAGGGTGGAGTATAAATTAACAAAAGTTAAGAAAAAAACCTTAAATAAAGCACATTATTTTTGTATAGAAGAAACAAGCACTTAATATGTATTGAAGAACTCGGATAGAGTAAAACTATACGAAGAGTATTGTTTTAAAAAGAAGTATTTTAGGGATAGAATAATAAATATTTTGGTCAAACCTAAAGTGCTTATAAGCTAAAATTTGATAAGTTGGGGGAAACCAACTTATGGCTTTTGGCTTATTTTTGGCTTATAAGCACTGAACTTATAAGCACTTTTAATTTTACCAAACGCGTAGATAAGCCAAAAAGTACTTATAGGCCAGTTTGACCAGCTTATAAGCTTAGCCAAACACCCTCTATAACTTTTATATTAAGCCTCAAATTGGGGGTTCCTCATGTCGGGGAGACTAGAAATTCTTCTAAAAGTGACACTAATATTCAAGAAGTCATGAATAATATAGATATCCATATTATCCATCAATTAACCCGTTTTTTATCCGTAGTAAATATAGGCCGGGTCGGATAATTTATCCGTTTTTTGCATTACCCGTTTTCGATCCGTCATATCCAACCCGACCTGCCAGTTTGTCATCCATATCGCAGTGTAAGGCTCGTTAAAGAAGAAAATGTTCTTATTAAAAATTTCTAATGCTCGAATTAAAAAATTCTGAGTAAAAATAAATTTATTATATATATATCTCGCCATAACCCTAAGTAATAGCGGCAATAGATTGAAGTGGCGTGACTATGTTTATTAGAGGGGGATTTGCATCTATACCCGCTTTTTGGGTCACGTTTTAACTTATACCGACTTTGCAAAAAAATTACAAGTGTACCCACTATTCGCGTAAACTTCAGGCATACGGGCCTGAAGCAGCAAAGGCAATCACGCAAACTTCAGCATTCTAGTAGACATGCCTGAAGTTGTTTGTAATTGCTGAACTTATGCATTCTACTAGCTGAAATTTTGTTCTCTATTTGTTGAACTTCAGCACTAAATAAGCTGAAGTTTTGTCCTGGATTCATTAGTTTTGTCATACAACTTTTTCAAAATAATTCAGCAGAAGATGTTGAAGTTATTTAGTTCATTTGTAAAAACTTCAGCACTAAATAAGCTGAAGTTTTGTCCTGAATTCATTAGTTTTGTCATAAAGCTTTTTCAAAAAATTTCAGCAGAAGATGCTGAAGTTATTTAGTTCATTTGTAAAAATTTCATCACAAAATAAGCTGAAGTGTTTGTCCTACAGTCGTACTAGCTGAAGTTTTGTTCTCTATTTGATAAACTTCAGCATGTTTTAGCTAAAGTTTTTCATGTAAACTTAGTGTTGGCTGAAGTTTTTGTTTGTAATTGCTGAGCTTAAGCATTCTACTAGCTGAAATTTTGTTCTATATTTGCTGAACTTCAGCATATTTTAGCTGAAGTTTTTCATTATATCTAGACATAAGTCCCAACTCCCAACTATAATCTAATGTAAAGATGCGCAATAGTTCTTATTCCTCCTATCTCTCTTACAATCTGAACACCTATTGAATTTAGGGTTAGAAATTTAAATTATGTAGTAGCTTTAATAATGTTAGCTTCTTGCTTCTTCTAAGAGTGAACTTCTTTGGATGATCAATTTAGTTAGTACGAGCAAATCAGCAGTAAAATATAGACAAATTATAGAAAATGAAGAGTAGAAAAGAAAGGAGCATGCATGTAGCAGGAAGAAGGAGACGCCTGAAATTGTAAAAATTAGGGTATAGGTTAAATAATTTTAAAATATAAGTATAAGTTAAATGAGCGCGGCCGAATAGGACGTCCCGTGTAATTTTTACGTTATTAGAGGGGTTTAATGAGTAATCCCCTTTCCCCGGAAACTTATTGGTTCATTATTTACATTTTTTAAATTTCTTTATTAAATTCTCTAGCTTTGTCGCTGAGCTGAAATCAATATTTGTAAATTCTATAGAAATAGAAATGTGTCATGTGTCCTTAAGGTTATTTATGCGGCTGAGTTCATTGTGTTACCAACTATTTGCGCAAAGGAGTATAAACTATAAATTTACAGTTATAAATATTCATTCATGTGAAGACATTACCACATTCACACCACTAGAGTTTAGAAGTAAGTAGGCTTAAGCGGCGGACTAAGTTGGCTTCGGCTCAGTGGTAAGTTAACTCTGCTCGACTCCTTTTGAGAAGACACGAGCCGAGTTAACTCAATTCTTAAGTCAAACTTGACGTTGTTTAGTCAATGCTCGATCCTGATCGAATCAACTTAAGTTCAGTTGGCTCGATTGAATTGTGCAATAATATTTTTAAAATAGAATATCTGAGAAGATTCAATTGTAAAGCAAATTCGTACTAATTGAATTTCAAAATTAATATGTCAAAATAATAATTAAATTCATAAAAATAAAACAAATTAATTGGTCGAGAAAATATCATTACTAATATATTAAATTTACTCGAATTGCGAAACTCAATGTATGATTATCGAAAGAAAGAATTATTTACAAATAAAGTCATAAAATTAAAGTAGACATCTATAAAGTGCCAAAAGGTTGGAAGTGGGTACCTTACCTCTTTTTTAACACATTGCGAGCTAGGTGCATAAGCTTTTTTTACTACAAAAATGATTCCTCCCCCGGTAAAAATACGTAAGAGATATGTCTTTTACATAAGAGATCTAAAAAATTATTTTTTTAAATTTAATATTGTAAAAGAGCATGAGGTACAAATAACACGTTGGGAAATATAGTATACCTTAATGAATAAAATGATTTTTAGGAAATATATATAATTTTGAAATTCGTGATGCTCTACTAGGAAAGAAAACAGATAAGGAATTAAATTTATAAGTTTCTTATTTTCTTCTTACTTTCTTCTTTGAAATTTTAATTTAAAGTATTATTAATTTTTTTTATTCGGCCTCGTGGGTTAACTTCGGCCCAATCTCAAGGCTGACAGGGGCATTTGCATCTATACTCGTTTTTTGGGTCACATTTTAATTTATACCCGCTTTCCAAAAAAAATTACTAGTGTACTCACTTTTCGCGTAACTTCAGGCATACGGGCCTGAAGTAGCAAAAAGTTTGGCCTGAAGTGTAGCAAAACTTCAGATATTTTTGCATGAAGTTGACCTGACTTGCAAAGGCAATCACGCAAACTTTAGTTCATAGTGCAAATTGCAAACTTCAATTCAATAAAACAACAACATGTGTTGGCTGAAGTTTCTGTTTGTAATTGTTGAACTCCAGCATTCTAGTAGTTGAAGCTTTGTTCTGTATTTGCTGAACTTCAGCATGTTTTAGCTGAAACTTTGTTCTGTATTTGTTGAACTTCAGCATGTTTTAGCTGAAGCTTTATTCTGTATTTGCTGAACTTCAGCATGTTTTAGTTGAAGCTTTATTCTGTATTTGCTGAACTTTAGGATGTTTAAGCTGAAGCTTTGTTCTGTATTTGCTGAACTTCAGTATGTTTTAGCTGAACTTTATTCTGTATTTGCTGAACTTTAGCATGTTTTAGCTAAAGCTTTGTTCTGTTTGTGATGAACTTCAGGGCTGAAGTTTGTTTTGTATTTGCTGAACTTCAACATTCTAGGAGCTGAAGTTTTTGTTTATATTTGCTGAATTTCAGCATTCTTAGAGCTGAAGTTCTAAAACAACAATGAATTTTATAAAACATGATTAACAGCAATTGATGTTGTTCATTTCAAAGATTAAAGAATGAAAAATATTTTTGACATGAAAACAAGTTACTACAGATAAATTAGAACCAAAAACCAATGTGCTTGTAAAGCTAAAATATCTAAGAGGTTAAATTATTATGAATAAGACCAAACTGAACATAATGGGACAAGCAGATATATATGAATCATCAGGCTAGAACGCATAACAATATCTCAATCTTCAGCATTCAGAAAACGAAGGAGGAGAAGGAGGAGGAGGAGAAAGAGGCCTGAAGTTGTTTAAACAGTGGATACAAGTTAAAACTTTTTTAAAAAGTGAGTATAGGTAAATGGGGGCGACCAAATAGGGTGCACCGTGCAATTTTTACAAGCTGGCGGGCTAACTAGGATCATATGACGACAACAACAAAAAAACTCAGTGTAACCTTACAAGTGGGGTCTGGGAGGATAGTGTGCACGCAACATTACTCCTACGTGCGAAGGTAAAGAGGTTATTTTCGATATACCCTCGGCTCATGCAAAGTACAGTCATAGTAGTTATAAAAAATACGCTATTGGAAAAGTCATGAAGGAGAAACATTAACAACAGTAAGATAATAAGATAACATACAAAAAGAACAACATGTAGTATTAGAAATCTAAGGGTAAATGATGTATGAGAATAATACTAAAGCTATTAGTATGACAAAGAGATAGAAGGGTGTGGGGGACAAAAACTAGGGTAAAAAGCTAGTAGGTAGTCCTGCCTAATCACCTCTCCCCAATACTTCTTAAGTTTATCTCTACTTGTCCTTGGACCCACCAAGGACAACCTATCACACCTCCTTACTAGGGCATCTGTGCGTCTCTTCTCTACATGCTTGAACCATCTTAGCCTCGTCTCTCGCATCTTGTCCACCGCGGATGCGACTCCCACTTTATTCTGAATACCACCATTCCTAATCTTATCTTTTTTAGTATGACCGCAAATCAATCTTAACATCCATATTTCCGCTACTATTATTTTCTGTATATGAAGGTTCTTGATTGGCCAACACTCTGTCTCATACAACATAGTTGGTCTAAAAGCTACTCTGTAGAATTCACCTTTAAGTCTTAGTGACACCTCATATCCCATGTAGCCTAACTAAGATCATATTTAGAAGCATATTTTGACACATATAGCCTAGGGCTGGGCATATATCGGGTAAAACTGATAGCCTGAACAGAAAAATATTAATCGATTATCGGTATCGATTTATTAAGTTAATGATTCGATAACAGTTTAGTGTTATTTGACTATTTAATTATCAGTTCAAGTCTCCGTTTACCCAATATCTTTAAAGGTTTAACTAATAACCCAATAAGCTTTATCATTATTATAATTTTACCCTTAGACATACAGAGTCGCCTAGTATTTTAAAAGGCTTTTTCGGGACTCGTCCGGGGCGGTGCACAATCAAAACGCCTTGAGACTCATGTGCTGGGCTTAATTATGTGAGGCTTACGCCCCCAAGCGCCCGATTGTATGCCCTAATCAGACCTAACATTCAACGCTCAAGACTCGCCCAATAGTTCATATGTAAATCATGTGCTGAATTCATTAATTTACACCATTGGCTCTTAAAATTATTTAACAAATGAATTATTAAAGGTCTTTTATCTATAGGAATATAAGAAGTGAATAACTCAAATGACGAACCATAGTATTGCATACTTACTAAATAAAAAAATCGGTGAATATCATTTGAATATTTCTTGTTAAATAGATGACCAAAATTTATATCTTTGTTTGATAGATCTTCATGTATTAGTTTTATGTCTCTCAAAATTATCATATATTTTTATTTAGTATTTAAAAATAATTTTATATTTACTCATGAAGGAGTAATATTTTAAATTACAATGTTGATAAAATTTATTGAGTATTTACTTTTAAAGAGGTAAAATATGCAGTTTGATAATATTTTTTTATGAAATTATAACTTTTAATTGTTTGAAAGTTAAGAGGTTAAAGTTAATTTATATTTCATAGTAACTTTAATAATATTGTATTATTTATACTTGTAAAACATGCTAAATATTTTATTTTATATGAGTTTCTTTAATTGTTTTTAGTTTTTAAACTTTTAATGTATCTTTTATATTTTTATTGTGTTATAATGTTATATTATTAATTCATAAATTTAGGGGCTTATGCCCCGTGTCTCACCTCACCCCGTATTAATAAGTAAAACGCTCCGTCTTTTAAAACACTGGAGCCACCTTAGTACTCCATTCTCTCAATTCTCTTCGTGGACACTCTTCGTACCTTACTCCTTAGGGTAAGTTTTAATTTTTTTTGAATTTTTCATCTTTATTTTCCAGTTCAGATTTTTACTTTTAAACTTTTAAGAATTAGTTGTTCAGATAACTTTTAGTTCTTCTATTTGTTTCTTTTAACACTGATTCTTTAGCATTTATAAGATTAGGGTTTTATTATTATTCTGTGAATTATGTCTAGGCTGCTGAGATGGTAAGATTAGATTGATTCTTTTATTAACTTATTTCTTTTGTTGAATTTGAGACTTGAGATAATAATTAGTAAGGTTAGATGTGCATTTTTCACTATTTGGTAATTGCTTAAGGATCACCAACTGTTTTAAATTTTCTATCTTTATGCAACGTTACATACTACGCTTCTTCCCTCTAGATTAAGTTATCTTATCCGGTAAACGGATAACAATCAATAACTTGACCAACAAGGGTTGTGGTGGAGTGGTAAGTACTCCTTCATCCTTAACCAGAGGTCTCGAGTTCGAACCCCTGGGTATGGAGTCGCCTTTGTTAGGAAGCGCTTTACCCCCCAATGTGAGACTTTCCTATGCTGGTGCAAGTGTAAAACTTGATGACCCAAGCGATCCATCTGTTATACATGTGCTGGAATGAGTTTCTGACATTGGAAACTCAATGGTGAACCTTTATAGCTTCATATTAAAGGACAATAAAGAAAAAAAGTCCAGGCTAGTGCACGACTCATCATGCGTTAATGCAAGGTCTGGGGAAGGATCGCACCCCTAGGAGATGTTATGTAAGCATGCTATCTTGATGCAAGCGTCAATGATTGATTTTACGGCTCGAACTCGTGTCCTATAGGTCTCATGGAGACAATTTTAGTGTTGCTCCTAGGCTCCCCTTCAAAGGATAGTAGAGATATAAAAAGGGCAGTCCGGTACACTAAACTCCCGTTACGCGCGGGGTCTGGGGAAGGGAGGGACCACAAAGGTCTATTGTGCGCAACCTTATTGTATATGGTCGAAATGAGGTACGCCCGATTTCATAGGTTCGAGAGGTCACCCCGAGCCCGAGTTCAAAATGGATCAAGCAAGCTCGGTTGATCGAGCTCGAGACTAATGACAGAGTGCAAGGCTCGAGGACCAAAGCACACAATACCGGAAGCCGAGTATGACCTACCTCGAGATAATGCCATTATGGGTTTGTAACAGAATGGGCGAGATTCTCGCAATGGCACAAAGATCAAGGCGTAAATTTTGGAACAGATTTGTATGAATTCGTACAAATCGGTTAGACAACCGTACAAATTAGATTCCTTTCTAGAAAGCGAAATGTACCTTATTTAGGACTACCCTATTATATAAAGGAGAGCCTGTTTATTTGTAAACATCATCAATCATTGGCAAAGAATATACACTCTTACTTTTTCGCTTATCTCCCATCAGAATTGTTCCTTAGCTTTGTTATATTTTCTTTACTTTATTGCTCATCTTAGTGCATCTTGAGGTCGTCTTGGCTCGAGGTTGAGGCCCGCTCAAACACTGGTTTGATTTAACTCGTTCACTTAATTTCCATGCTTGTCTTCTTGTTTCTCAATTAGTATTGAACTAAATCACATATCTTTTAGACCTCAGCATAAGTTTAATTGTTACTAAGATTTTAGGGTAAACAGTTTGCCGCCCAACGTGGGGCCTAAAGATAGTAGTGATTGTTTCAGTGCTGATTTTTATAACACACATTATTTTCACACTTGTTCTTGTCAAATATTCTTTGTTTTCAGGTTAAAACATGTCGAACTCGCAAAACACACCCGTACACGGCAATGATGGTCTCGGATTCCATGGTAAAAATGAAAATGTAGCTGCTTCAGGGGCCGGTGTACCACCACTTAACCCCGAGGTAGTGCCAATTGTAGAGCCAGTCGATATTGGTTCGCGCGTTGCTCTAAATGCGGACTTAGGTGCAGACATCAAAGGAAGTGTACGCGGGGAGGTCCGACCTGGTGGTCAAGGAACACAGGGTCAAGAATATGGGGGAGTTAGCCTCTAAGTAATATTCGAAATGCTACAAGAACATCAGATTGCTATCGCTCAACTACAAATTCAAAAAAAAACTCCGAGCGTGGTTGAACCAGAAACCACTTGTCGTACTGAGCCGGTGCCGGAAAGGTCGATGATAATGGATCAGGGGTTGACCCTACAATCATGAAAATTCTCGAAGAGCTCACCAAAAGGATCGAGTCAGGAGAAAAAAGGATCGAAGATAATGACAAAAAGGTGGAGACATACAACTCCCGAGTCGATCAAATACCAGGGGCACCCCCGATGTTAAAGGGTTTGGATTCCAAAAAGTTCGTGCAAAGGCCTTTTCCCCGGAGCGCGGCCCTGAAGCCTATTCCAAAAAAATTCTGCATGCCAGATATACTGAAGTACAACAGAACCACCGATCCTAATGAACATATCACTACGTACACATGCGGTATAAAGGGAAATGAGTTAGAGGATGATGAGATCGAGTCCGTTTTGCTGAAAAAATTTGGGGAGACTTTATCTAAGGGAGCAATGATTTGGTATCACAACTTGCCCCCGAACTCTAACGATCCATTAGCCATGTTGGAAGATTCGTTCGTAAAAGCGCACGTTGGTGCTATAAAAGTGGCACTAAGGAAATCAGACGTCTTCAAGATCAAGCAAAGGGATAACGAAATGCTAAGGGAGTTCGTGTCCCAGTTTCAGATGGAACAAATGGAGTTACCACTGGTCTCCGATGATTGGGCCGTTCAAGCTTTCACACAGGGGTTAAACGAGCGGAGCTCGATAGCATCACGGTAGTTGAAGCAAAACCTGATTGAGTATCCCGTCGGAACTTGGGCGGATGTGCACAATCGATAACAATCAAAGATTAGGATCAAGGACGACCATCTGGGAGCCCCTTCGAGTTCGGTTTATCCAAGTCGGTCAGTAGGAAAAGCGTGGAGAGAGGCCGATAGGGAACCGAGGTCAAATAAAGAGCGGTATCAACCATATGCCGAAGAACGGAGAATCAACAGCTCGAGGCGCAATACATATCGGACTGATCGAATAGTGGATCGAGGGCAGAATCCTCGGGGACTTATGAGTAAGACTGGATTTGATAATCATACTGGACCCGCAAAGGCACCTCGATTATCAGAGTACAACTTCAGCGTCGATGCCTCGGGTATCATTTCGGCCATTGGAAGGATTAAGGACACCAGGTGGCCCGTGCCCATACAAACTGACCCTTCTCAAAGGAATCCTAACTTGATGTGTAAATATCATGGTACACATGGACATAGGACCGAGGACTGAAGACAGTTGAGATAAGAGGTAGCTCGCTTATTCAACGAGGGTCACCTTCGAGAATTCCTCAGTGACAGAGCCAAAAATCACTTAAGGTAAAGAGACGCCAATAGAAAGAATGAGGAAGAAGAGCCTCAACATGTTATCCACATGATTGTTGGCGAAATCGACATCACATAAGGACTTGTCTTCAAACGTACCAAAGTGTCGATTACAAGGGAGAAACAGACTCGAGATTACATGCCCGAAGGCACCCTTACATTCAACGACGAAGATACAGAAGTCCTCTCTCAGCCGCACAACGACACCCTGGTAATTTCTATTTTGTTAAATAAAATTCAAGTTAAACGTGTTCTTGTGGATCCAAGTAGCTCGGCGAACATGATCAGGTCGAGGGTCGTAGATCAGCTCGGACTGGTAGATCAAATTGTACCTGCATCTCGAGTCCTGAACGACTTCAACATGGTTAGTGAAACAACAAAGGGAGAGATAATCCTACCAGTAAACGTGGCCGGGACCATTCAGGACACAAAAATTCATGTCATCGAAGGTGACATGAGGTACAACGCACTGCTCGGAAGTCCGTGGATCCATAACATGAGGGAGTTATCGTCGACCCTTCACCAAATGATGAAGTTTACGACAATAGATGGTGTGAAAATGGTCTACGGGGAACAACACGTAGCAAAGGAAATGTTTGCAGTTCATAAGTTGACACCGACACCAATACCTTCGACTTCAGAAAAGTTGAACATCAAAGATAAACATGTGGCTAAATAGAAATCACCGTCCCCAGCCCCGATCGAGTCTGAGGAACAAGTAATCAAGGACGAAGAAGAGGATCTCCTAACCCCTCGAGCTTTTGTCTTTCTCGAGGAATCAGATGCAACAAAGTCGACGGTCGAGGAGCTGGAACATGTGATATTGATCGAACATATGCCTGAATGGAAGGTATACCTAGGAACAGGATTAACCCCGAACTCAGGAAAAAACTCATTCAATTCCTTATCAATAACATAGATTATTTTTCTTGGTCCCATTTAGACATGAAGGGGGATCCCACCGGAGATAATAACACATCGGCTAAGTCTCGACCCCAGGTTTAAACCGGTGAAGCAAAAGAGAAGTCCCTATTCCGAGGTAAAGCATGCGTTCACAAAGGATGAGGTAACTAAACTTCTCAAAATAGGGTCCATTAGGGAAGTAAAATACCCTGAATGGCTAGCCAATGTGGTCGTAGTTCTTAAAAAATAAAACAAACTTAGAATGTGTGTAGATTACAAATACTTGAACAAGACATGCCCTAAAGACTCTTTTCCACTGCCTAACATCGATCGTATGATCAACGCTATGGGCGAACATGAGATCCTTACCTTTCTTGACGCCTACTCCAGGTAAAATCAAATTCAAATGAACCCGGAGGACCAGGAAAAGACCTCATTTATCACGAAATATGGTACTTATTGTTATAATGTAATGCCCTTCGGGCTAACAAACGCGAGAGCTACGTACCAATGCCTAGTTAATAAAATATTTAGCAATAGATAGGTAAATCGATGGAGGTTTACATTGACGACATGTTGGTTAAGTCCCTGCGCGCAAAGGACCATCTGAATCATTTGCAGGCAACATTCGATATTTTGAGAAAATACAATATGAAACTCAACCCCGAGAAATGTGCTTTCCGAGTCGACTTGAGCAAGTACCGGGGTTTCATGGTGTCGAATAGGGGGATTGAGATCAACCCCGACAAAATTAAAGCCATCGAGGATATCACTGTCGTGGACAGCGTGAAAGCCTTACAACGGCTAACCGGACAGATAACACCTTTGGGCCAATTCATCTCGAGGTCGTCAAATCGGAGTCACTGGTTCTTTTCCTTGCTCAAAAAGAAAAATGATTTCGCGTGGACCCCGTAATGTCAACAAGCATTGGAGGAATTGAAGTGGCACTTATAGAGCCCACCCCTACTTCACACTCTGAAGGTGGATGGGAAGCTATACTTGGCCGTGTCCGAGGTAGCGGTAAGTGGCTACTAGTTCGAGAAGAGCAAGGTACGCAATTTCCCGTTTATTATGTACGTCGAACCTTAGGAGATGCTGAAACTAGGTATCCACACTTACAAAAGTTAGCACTTGCATTAATAAGCGCATCTAGAAAATTGAAGCCATATTTCCAATGTCACTCTATATATGTGTTAACTACTTATCCACTTCAAAATGTTTTCACAAGCCCGAGTTGTCGGGTCGATTCACCAAACGGGCCATCGAACTTGGTGGGTATGATATCGAATATCAACTCCGAACGACTATCAAGTATCAAATTTTAGCAGACTTCGTGGCTGATTTTACACCTACTCTCGTACCCGAAGTGGAAAAGGAACTTCTACTAAAGTCGGGTACATCCTCAGGGGTATGGACCCTCTTCACGAATGGTGCCTCGAATGTGAAGGGATCCGAGCTCGACACTTTTTTGAAGCCACCTACGGGTAGCACTATTAAACAATCTATCAAGACTTTTAGGTTGACTAACAATAAGGCCGAGTATGAGGCCATGATTGCAGGTCTCGAATTAGCCAAAAGCCTGGGAGCAGAGGTCATCGAGGCCAAATGTGACTCTCTGTTGGTAGTAAACCAAGTGAACAAAAGCTTCGAAGTTCGAGAAGATAGAATGCAAAGATATTTGGACAAGTTACAGGTGACATTGCACCGCTTCAAGGAATGGACGTTGGACCATATACCTCGGGAGCAAAACAGTGAGGCCGATGCACTTGCAAATTTGGGGTCATCAGTCGATGAAGATGATATTGTCCCGGGGACTGTTGTCAAGTTTTCGAGATATGTGGTCGAGGAAGGTCATGCTAAAATAAACTCTACAAGTTTGACTTGGGATTGGAGGAACAAATATGTTGAGTATTTGAAGCACGAAAAGCTCCCTTCAGACCCTAAAGAGTCGAGAGCTCTACGAACTAAAGCAGCCCGATTCGCACTGGATGAAAATGGAACGTTGTATAGTAGGACCTTCAATGGACCATTTGAGGTATGCTTAGGGCCGGGGGAAACCAATGATGTTTTACGAGAAATCCACGAAGGCAATTGTGGGAACCACTCCGGCGCTGACTCTTTGATTCAGAAAATCATTAGAGCTAGGTATTACTGGGATAGCATGGAGAAAGACACTAAGGGGTTTGTTCGAAAATACGACAAATACCAAAGGTTTGCACCGATGATCCATCATCCCGGTGAACAACTCCATTCAGTCCTATCCCCGTGGCCATTCATGAAATGGGGGATGGACATCGTCGGCCCCCTGCCAACGGCACCAGGTAAAGCTAAATTCATTTTGTTTATGATTGACTACTTTTCCAAGTGGGTGGAAGCGCATGCCTTTGAGAAAGTGAGGGAAAAAGAGGTCATAGACTTCATATGGGATCACATCGTGTGTCGTTTCGGGATACCCGCTGAAATCGTATGCGACAACGGGAAGCAATTTATCGGTAACAAAGTTCCTCAAAGAGCACAAAATAAAAAGTATCTTATCAACGCCATATCACCCAAGTGAAAAAGGCCAGGCCGAGTCCACAAACAAGACGATTATCTAAAACTTGAAGAAAAAGTTGAATGATGCTAAGGGAAAATGGAGAGAGGTATTTCCCGAGGTACTTTGGGAATATCGAACGACATCACAGTCCAGCACGGGAGCAACTCCGTTCTTTTTGGTGTATGGTTCTGATGTATTAATTCCAGTTGAGGTTAGAGAACCTAGTGTTAAGTTTCAATATGCAACTGAGGAATCAAATCACGAGGCTATTAACACTAGCCTCGAACTATTGGATGAAAAACGAGAAGTTGCGCTTGTTCGAATGACCGCACAAAAGCAAAGAATCGAGAGGTATTAAAAAGGGAGGGATAACCTTTATCACTTCAGAGTCAGGGACTTAGTTCTAAGGAAAGTCACCCTCAATACTCGAGACCAGAATGAAGGGAAGCTAGGACCAAATTGGGAAGGACCATATCGAGTCATCAGAGTTGTCGGAAAAGGATCTTACAAACTTAGCACGATGGAAGACGAACAATTTCCAAACAATTGGAATGTATCACTTCTCAAACGGTATTATTTCTAAGGTATGATTTTCTCCGTTTTCCGTTCGTATTCGAGACTAACTCATTGCAGGTGTTCGATCGAAGACATCGAGGCACCCTTCCACACGAAGACCTTAGGTTTTAAAGTATGCGTTACACTCTTTTTTCCTTAGATCGGGTTTTATCCCAAATGGGTTTTTCCGGCAAGGTTTTTAACGAGGCAACAACTATGTGCTACCTAAGGAGAATCCAACAGTATCCAAGGCTTCTTTTCAATCAACCTCGAATACTCGGGGGCATCACCCTCGGGGACTGGACTAACATTTCGAGGAAATTACTTCACGCCTAAGAGGGTCTCGATTGGAAAACTTTGTAATGGGCCAAACGGTCAAAGGAACCGTGTCCATATAGAATAACCAAGCCCCGACGGCAAAACATGTACGCATGTATGAGTTATTTAAAGAAGCATCCTTTCTATATTAAACACTTTGTGTCTTGAAGAAATTCGCTACTATATGAGATCCATACTTATGATTCTATATGAGAAAAGGCTCAAGAGCCGAAGCACAAGTACACCTCGACTACTCGGGGACTGTCATCGACAGTCAACACATTTGAATTATATGAACTCAAACTCGTAAGACCTCAAATAGGCATCCCTCGACGTAAGGGCCAAGGCCATCACACTCGGGGACTAACATTTCGAACGAGTTCGAAATGCTATCGAAAAAAAAGTCCAAGATACACGCCCAAAGGTTACGGCCATATGAAAGACTACGGTCATATGAAAAAGCTACGGCCAAAATGATGCGTCTCGGAGACGTCCGACTTCCTCTATAAACTAAAGGCCTTCAAATACTTCAAAAAACCGGTTAAATAAAGGCTACCCTCGGCAAAATAATCAAAGGGCTTCGATAAAATCTGCCCTCGAGAAAACCTAAAGAGGTACCAAAACTACTTACACACAAACTTGTGCTAAGGAATTAGAAACAAAAGGGGTTCCGATCGACACTAAATCCTCGAAAAAATCCAATGGGTGAAAGATGCGTGCCAAGGCACAAACATAAAAAATTTCACTAAGTCTTCTTAGCCAAAAAGGGGAAATAAATAGCCATCTCTTAGAGGCCATAACTGCCCGACTTAAAAGAGCCTAAGGGCCGATACACTAAGGGTTCGAGGCTTTGTTCTCACCCCATCCGAACCCAAAGGTTCGATTACCCTGAGCCCAAACAAGCATTTTGATTATGGCTCGAAGACCTGTCATCATTTGACAGTAAGGGTATATGCCCCGAAGAATCGAGCCTTATTCGAACCCTGCCGCGGAAACCTCAAAGAAACCATTCAATACGGAATCTCGAATACATGGTTCGAAGAATAAAATTATAGCAAGATAACAATCGGAGGAGATAACAAACCTGGCATCGACTTCATCCGCCTTTGCTTGGGCTATTTCTTTAGTGAGATCGAAGCCCCTGGCGTGAATATCCTCAAGGGTCTCTCTTTGAGATAGACACCTGGACAAGTCATTGTTCGCTTTTCTCGATCAGCAGCTTCCCTTAGCTCCATTTGAGTAGATTCAGTGTCCCTTAAGTACACAACAACAGTCTTGTCGACCGTGATCTTTGTTTTCTCAACCTCAGCACTGGCTTCAGCAACCTCGGCCTCGGTTTTGGCAAGCTTGTCCTCGAGCTCGGTGATCCTTTCGGCCTGGGCTTCCTGAGCTGAGCCTCAGCCGATGCCAGTTTGGTCAGTGAGGCCTCCTTCCCCGAAGCAAGGCGGCCCGTCTTTTCTTTCCATTGGTTGCACTCGACATTGACCCGGCCAACCTCACCTCGGAGCTGACCCAACATCTCCACCTTTTGTTGCAACTGTGACATCGAAGTATTAGCTTACATAGTTAGGAGGAGAATGCCATACTCTTTCAAAACGTTAGTTACCTGCTTGTCTATCTCGGCCTCGTACTCTCGAGCTTTGGTTAATTCCGCCCGAAGATCTCTTAGATCCTCCTCCTTCTGACTGCAAAAGAGCCTCAGGGCCTTCCCTTCGCCCAAGGATTTATTTAGCACGGCCTCGCACTGGTTCAGGTCTGCTTTGAACTTGGCAAATGCCTACAAGAAAATGAGCCATTAGTTAAATTAAGGCAGGAGAAGGGATATTGTAAAGTTAAGAAATCGAAGCTTACCTTAGTAATGGCTCCTTTTCTTTATTCGAGGTCTCCTCGCCTCGAGGTATGATCTCTGGCTCAGAGGGTTTGGAGGCCTCGGCCGGTTTCCTGGTTCGAGCCACCAACGCCGAAACCTTGCCCTTGTCGTCGTCATCATCCATAAACTGGTGGACTGAGTCTATGTCCACCAGGACGACATTCTTCTTATGTCTCCGAGCAGGGCCTGCTTTATCTTGGGGGTCTTCGGGCTTCGAATCCCTTTTTCTCTTATTTTCCTTTTTCGGTTTTGAGATCGGGGTCTCTATTTTTCCCCTAGAAGGAGCCGACCTCATTTTGGAGAAGTACCTGATACGTGCATAAATAAAAACCAAGGATTATAAGGGAAGTGTTTCCGATAAAAAATAAAAGTTCCAAGATTTTACCGTGGTGTTTAGCTTCCCACTTGCCTTCGACAAGTCACGCCACTTGCGTTTGTCATACGAGGAGGTCGCGGCTAGCTTCCGGACCCAGTACTCGAGATTGGGGATCGTATGGGGCATCCAAGCAACCGCTGCAGATAAAAGTAAGAGAGTCATGCAAAGTATAGTTAAAATGCAACAAATCATTGAGGAGATAATTTCACTTACGATCAAAGTTCCGTTTTTCTGGGAACGACATTCTATCATCGGGGAAGATATCGCTGGTCCTAACTCATGAACCGGCTAATCCAACCTCGATCTCTATTTTTTTCATTGCTGAAAAGAAAGACTTGGGTGACCGGCGTTGAAGTATTATTAACCCTCGGAAAAGTTGAGGGCGTATAGACGAATAAGGTGGCTGAGGGTAAATTTGAGCCCTTCGGCCTTGCCGGAGAAGAAGCAGAGCATGAACACTATCCGCCAAAAAGATAGGTGTATTTGGCCGAGGGTTGTCGATACCCAATTTTCCCTCAATTTTTTTTTAAATTTGCATATATACCGGCAAAATCACTTTTTATAATAACTGGCATTTTTCCATAATCTTCCATATTTTTATTAATTTCTTTTCCAAATTATTCAGTATTTTATACTCTATAATTATGCATAAATTGTATTATAAATAATTTTCAAAATATTTCCCAGCTCAATATACTATTTTAATCTTATTAGGATTTAATTATTTCATAAATTAGCCAATTTGGCATTATTTAGCTATAATTACAACTATTTTACAATTATAGCCTAATTATACGTTTTATACAATTCAAATCAATATTTAGTCATTTTATATTTTCTAATATTAGTTAATTACCTTAATTCCATTTATCTATCATTAATTTCATTTTTTATAATTTCTAGCTATTTTTATTAATTATTTACCTATTTTAATGGGTATTTAGCTAATAGCCATCTTTTAATTTCAATTGTAGCCTAAATTAAACCCAAACCCACCTGATTTAATCAACCCAATTACCCAGCCCAGATTTAAATTCCTACCCGGCCCAAACCCTTGATCAATCTAAGCCGTTGATCAATTTGAATCAACGCCCCAAATTAATATTTACCTAAATTAGACCTAACACTACCCCCCGGTCCCTCATTCTCACTCAGACGCTCATCTCTCTACTCTCTCTCTATCTCTCTAGTTCCCTCTAGAGACTTCCAGTCTCTCCACCTCCGATGAGGTCCGTTCGTCTTCTCTGGTCGCCTCTTCGCCGGAAACCATGAAGTCCTCACCATCCTCAGGCCTCTCATGGCTCCCTCACACCGGTGTTGCTATATCTAAGGTCTTCAAGAGACCTGGGTTCACTCTCTCACACCTTTGGCCTGTCTCAGGCCTTCATGGCTCGACCTCTAGTAAGATTTCCCTACTTTTCGGCTAGACCTGTGGTTTCTATGCCGACTCTCTCTCTCTCTCTGGGTTCTCTATTTGAAACCCTAACTTCTAAACTCTCGTTGTCTCTAGCTCTGTAACAGATCTATTCATATTTTGAGTTATTTTCATGTTTTCCTTAAAGACTTTCTGTTTTCCCTAAACGGTTCTTCATTCTTTCAAACTAGGGTTTTAAACCCTTTTCAAAAACAGCTCTCCTTATGATTTCCTTTAGCATTATCCTATGATTTTCAGTATGTTTAAACATTATTTAAACTTTCCCCTTTGATTGATTAATTTTTGTTAAAACCCCCCAAATTTCTTAGCTTCAATCTATGGTTCTGAGTTTATTTGCGATAACATGTTTACCTATTTTATTATGACTACTGTTTCTCATGAGTACTCCGTGATTCTACCATTTTTACCCTATGTTTGCTTGTTAGGGTTTCTGCCTGCAATTATTCCTGCCTATTATGTAATTTTGTTCATTAATGTTGCTGAACCTTCACTTCTCCTACATTTATTTTGTTAATTAGGCCATGCTATATGTGAATCCCCGATTTATGTGATTTTACCCTGTATTTGCCTGCTAGGATTTCTTATTTTCTTCTATTAGGAGTTATTATGTTTATTCTCATAAGCTTGTGCTAATTCCCCTAAACTCAGTATTGTTTTCTATCTGTGAGCCCAGTAATCTCTATGATTGATACTTTACTAGTTTTGCACAATGTTCTCTACTGATTTTTGAGTCTTCCCTTAAAGGTGTGATATTTTTCTTGATTCAATATTGACTTCCCGTAATTAAGACCTCACTCAAGGACTTCCTTACTGATTTCCGGAATTCAAATTTATCTCTTGCCTTATTTTCATAACTAATGTTATTGTCAAAATAATTCATATGTATTTTCCTTAATTAGAATTTCTGAACATGGCTTTAATTGCATTCTCTATACCTAATTTACACTTATACTATTTCCTTATGTGCTACAATCAACCTCATACGATTTTCTTTCCTTATTTTATCACTGGCCATTACTGATCGAATGTGATTCCATAATTGAAGGAAGTCTTTATACTAATTTGATTCTAATTGGTGTGTACTTCTATAATTACTGCTGAACTGTTAGTTTATGTTATTTGGCTACCTGTTTTCAAACTATAAATGCTTTAGTCTTTCATTAGCATAGGACACGAACACACACATTGTTCAAACTCTCTCTTACTCACACACATACTCTCTACTGTTCTTCTCTTGATTACATGCTGTTACTAGTCGGCTGAAATCCAAGACTAGTTATTCTATTTGCTTACTCTTCATTCTGTACCAGCTATCCTTCCAACTTGTATGTCTCCAATTTATGTTTAAGCTTCAAAACAATATGTTTCTTTGGGTATTTCAATTCATCATATTCCTAATCTACTTCTACTTATGGTTCTGTTGTCTTACTTGCAACTAGTTTTGTATGCTCTTTTGTTTTAGTTCCTAGTACCTTTCCCCTTTAACCTCAGGATGTGTACTACCCCTTGCAGGTTTTAATATAATGCTGCTTATGTCTTCTGTGATTCCTAGTATACTACAATTGCACTATGTGTTACCTAGTCTCCATGTAATCTTGAACACATGCTATGCTCCAAACCTTTTCTGAACCTATGTGTGGCTATGTTTATTATGTGCTCTAGTACTCCATTTATCTGTTTCTGTTTAGTCCTTGGCATGAACCTTTTGTGACAAACTATGTCTGTTTGGGCTCTGTACAGGCTGTGATACTCTATTAACTGGTATCCCAATCTGTTTCTATGTGTCCCCAATCCATGCTCCCTTGTTTGTATTGTCTCTATGCACTGTGTGCTGTTTGGTGCTGGCTGATTGTTCTGAAACTGTTTCCCTAAACCACTCACTTACTATTTTGCAAGCTATTTCAAATAAACTATTTTTTAGAAATATTCTTTTAAGCCAACTCTTTTCAAATCACATCATGCACTTCACTTTATTCTTAGACCTTTAAGTTCTGCCCCCTTGGTGTGAGCACTGCTTTGGGACCCTTGAGCTCCCTCTGAACTCTGACACACTGAGCCTGACACTTCCACGCTACACTTATTATACTATGATTGTGGAAATCTAGGTGTGAGCATTGCCCGGGAGCCCTTGAGGTCCTTAGGGAACTTTGACACACCCGAATTATGGGAAAGGCTGTGAAATACCATATGGCAATGAGGTTTGGAGGACTTGGGCCTATCTGTAGGATCTCTATAGAATAGATTCTTATTTTTCTCTATTTCAATTATGTAATTCATGATCCATGGTTTGTAATAACTTATTGTAAACAACTCTTGGGGATGGATAGTGAAAAGGGAAAGGGATAACTATGCATGCCGTAGATATACAATGGTAGAAATCATGCCTTAGGTTCTTTATATTTCCTATATCTGCATTAGAATCATGCTTAGGATTGACATGTTCATTCAAACCCTGCCAAACATGCATTAGATATCATGTCTTCAAGGCTTTAATGTTTATTGCTTTGACGTACACCATGTCTTTAATTTATATGTCTACCATTTAGAAATCCTGCTTCTAGGGTAATAAAATCAACATAAAACTGTCACTCCTGCGCATTCAAAATCACGTCTCAATCATCCTGTAACTCTTTGTGCACTTTAGAAATCATGCTTTAGGAATTCCACGCATCCTGAAATTATGCCTTAACCATCCCGCATTATATGTGCATATTAGATACCATGCTCTAGGATTTCGTTTGCATTTGATTAACTACTCCTAAATTTAAACTGCTGATTCATGAAAGGGATAAAATAGTCTTGCATACGATTATCATGTCTGCTTTTAATAGAAATTGGTAACTGACTTAACCCTAGGACGATCTCTCACCCTGTGACTGGTATCTCCAAACTCAAAACAACCTCTCTCCTGACATGGCTGTGGAAACTGTGCAATGCAAACTGAACTGGCTGACCCACAAAACCTCTATCGTGTCGTACCCTGCCTCCATAATAAGGACCAATAGATCTCTTCAGCCTATAAGGCCTTCTTGCTTCCCTGTACTCTCTCTCTCGTGATCTCGTCTGTCCTCTCGCTCCCGGTCTCACATGCCCTCTAACCGGCAAGCGATCCCTACTGCCTGCTGAATCAAGACATCTGACTCCAACTCTCGAGTCATGCTGAACCGAATATCATGCCTGATCTCCTCAATGAATCTACGGACTCGCCCCCTAACTGTAGCAACCAAGTGAGGTGCATATCTGGCAACCTCACTGAATCTGACGACATGCTCCAATACTGACATAGTGCTCTGACGCAACTGCTCAAACTCCGCATACCATGCCTCTCGGAGGGACTGAGGTGCAAACTCCCTCAAGAACATCTCTGGAAACTGACACCATGAAGGTGAAGCTAACTCGGCCGGGCTACCCAACTCATATGCCCGCCACCACTGACAAGTCGCTCCTATGAACCGAGATGTGACAAAAGCAACCCCGCTCGTCTCTACAGTACCCATAGTACGAAGACAGTGATATTCCTCCAAGAAACCCTGGGCATCATACGTCGCCAATCCACTGAAGGTAGGAGGGTGGTAGTTCTTGTACCTCCCAAGTATGAGATGTTCTTCCTCAGATGTTGTTGCCCTAACCACAGGCTGAACTAGGACCATAGGTTGTGCGACCATGACACCTGGAACTTGACCAACATGATCTCGCTGCTCGGGAGTGTAGGAGGCGGGTGTTACACCTCCTTTTTCCCCCTGGTAAGGGTGGATTAGGAAGTTTTTCCAATTAAAGTGACATTATTCGATTTTGGGATTTATTTATTGATTTTCAGAGTCGCCACCCAGATTTTTTACGGTGTTCGGGGACACCATTTATTTATTGAAATCCCAAACTGAGGAAATTTTGACTCTGTATAAAATGTCTGCGAACCAGAAATTCGGGTAAGGAATTCTGTTAACCCGGAAGAAAGTGTTAGGCACTCCCGAATTCCGTGGTTCTAGCACAGTCGCTTAACTATTAATATTTGGCCTAAATTATCTAATTAATTACATGTTTTAAAACCTTTTGTGCATTATCTCTTTTATACCGTTTTTAATTATTTATGGAATTATTTTTGGAACAAGTTATGGCGTCGTACATTTGTCATTTTGTTACACGTTGCAAACCGCGCCACATGAAATGCACCCGCGATTTACGATATTTTTATTTTATTATTATTCGAAGTTACGACTGGGTCACATTAAATGCACACCCGAATTCGAATTTACGATTTTGTACGCATTGCGAATCGCGCCACGTGAAATGCACCCGCGATTTACAACATGTTAATCATTTATTATTGTTTGAAGTTATGGTCGGGTCACATGAAATGCAAACCCAAATGAAAATTACGTATCATGACTATGCCACGGGAGCCGTATCCATAGTCACGACGATTTATTAATTGCACCTAAAGTAAGATACGATGTTCTTGAGTTGTTATCCTAAACTAATTTGAGATTTGTTGTGAGGTCTATGAATTATGGAAATTATTTGTGAATGAAATACGAGACTTGAATGAAACAAAACAATTGTGTTAGAATCTTAAACAGGGAATCTTTATGCATTTGAAAATTTGTTCACTACAATGGCATATTAAATTAACGTTAGTATACATGAAACAACTTGCTAGTTTTTCACAACTATTAAATTAATCCATGAGTCAAAAGAAAAAGAAAATGCTGGCACTACCTGTACACCATTTACAGCCCAACTAGGAGAATACTATCAAAAATAGTTGACCTACACCATAACAAGAGCATAATTCAACATTCAACCCATGAGGAAAGCTAAGTGATTCAATTATACAACTCAAACATAAGTGCATGAGATTATGGAGATTAGGGTGGAAAAAAAACGAAGTCAATTGGTTATGAAAGATATATTAGCTTACTTTAGATACTAAGCTAGCCCCATTATTTGCTATTAAGCTGTTGGGCCTCTTTTTGTGATGACCCAAAAAGGGGTCATCTTATGTGCATTAAATTTGGACTGTGTTTCGAGGGCCGAAAGCCTCCATTAATCTTACCTCGATGTGCGTGCACAACCCGGGTGCATAGCCGGGAAGCCTTTGTGTGAAAAACTTGATTAAGAGTTAAATTTGTGATAATTAATTGAATAAAGTTGACTTTGGTCAACATTTTTGGTAAACAGACCCGGATCCGTGATCCGACGATTACAGAAGGTCCATAGGAAAATATGGGACTGGACGTATGCCCGAAATTGAATTCCGAGGACCCAAGTCCGAGAAATAAATTTTTAAAGAAAATTGTTTTATGAAAATGTTAAAGGCTTATGAAAATGAACCTTGATGTGAAACCTGTGCTGCCGGACCCGTATATGATTTCGGAGCTCGAAACAGGTTCAAATATGTGTTATATAAGTTATCTGTGAAATTTGGTGTAAAACGGACTTGATTTGATTGGTTTCGGATAAAATGAGAAAAATTGGAGTTAATGAAGTTTTGAGAAATCTCATAGAATTTGAAATTTGGTTTGGAATGAGATTTTATGTTCCCGAGGTCCGATTAAAATTCCGAGATCGGGAATAGTTCCGTTGTGTCATTTATAACTTGTCTGCAAATTTTGAAGTCATTCCGAGTAGTTTAGGCCGGTTCGGCGCGTTGAAGTGAATTCTAGAATTTCAAAGTTCTTAAGTTTGATTAATTTAGTTTTGGGGTTTGATTTCGAGTTCCGTTGTTGTTTTTCATGTTCCGAGAGTTCGAGCGAGTCCGTATCACGAATACAGACTTGCCGGTGCTTTTGGACGGGGTCCCGAGGGGCTCGGGTGTGTTTTGGACCCCCGGGAGCTAAGTTAGAAAACCAGAAAATCTGCTATCTGGTTTCCTTCTCTGCGATCGCAGAAGGTGGGTTGCGATCGCGGAGAAGGATTTTGCTGGGCTGTCGATTGCTCTATGCGATCGTAGCTTCCCCTTTGCGATCGCAGAGGTCTGGGTTCCACACCTTCGCGATCGCAGCCCGTTTCTTGCGATCGCATTGAGTAGCATCTGGGCCGGGTTAGTTTGTTCTACGCGATTGCAGGACCACTGCCGCGATCGCTGAGGTCTTGCTAATTGTTCTTCGCGATCGCAGGACCTCTGCCGCGATCGCAGAGGTCCGGCTAGTTGGCCTTCGCGATCGCAGGCCCGGTGTCGCAATCGAAGTGAAGGTTTTCCTGGGCAGTACTTAAATGTCCAATTACGGGATTCTTCTTCATTATTCAATANTCCGCAATTTGGCCATGAGAGGCCGGGGTTGGAAATTGAGAATTTCTTCAAGAATAGCGATTTTATTGAATAACTAAGATGAGTTATCACATTGTACATGCATTGATGTTATTATATATCTTTTGACTAGTTGCAAGTCCTCGGGTATAGAGTTCGGAGTTTCGGGCGCAATTGTGGTCCGAGGGGTAGATTCGACACGAGGTGAGTCTCCTTTCTAACCTTGTAAGAGGGAATTGTCCCCATAGGTGATATATATGCTATGTGTAACTTGTTTGGGGGCTACGTACGCACCAAGTGACGAGAGTCCGTACGTAGCGACTATTATTGTTATGTCCGGATAGTTAGGCCCACATCATGCCTTGGATGTTTCCTTGCAATGCCTTAAATATATTTCTTTCTTTTCGTTGAAATGCTCTTATGAATTATTGTAATGCTATATTTCCTACGAAATTATGTTTTTGCATCATGTTGTTCTTCTGAGGTCCATTTTAAATGAAANACGGATTTTAAATGAAATTGTGAAATATAAGGGAGCGGGTCGTACGCCACGGCGTATTTGAAATGAAATTGTGAAATATATGGGAGCGGGCCATACGCCACGGCGGATTTTGAATGAAATTGTGAAATATAAGGGAGCGGGTCGTACGCCACGACGAATTTGAAATGAAATTGTGAAATATAAGGGAGCGGGCCGTACGCCACGGCGGATTCAAAGGATTTGAGATTTTTGTTTCATTCGGTGGTCATACTCTTGAAAGTGCTTTATTGTTTAAGTTCAGTAGCTGTTTGGATTTTCTCTGTTTTTAGTA